>JANEYF010002383.1:0-94660 GCA_029963845.1 Rhamnusium bicolor | reverse complement strand
AAGAATCAAAAACATTGTTCAGTATTTCATATAGAAATATAAGCGTCCTCACTGAGTCATGGGATGTATGGATTGAACAATACACAAGGTGCTTATCATAGAGTAATGAAAATTATTTCATGAAAATTATGATATATTAATCCATGGTGAATATGCCTTTCCATAAATTGCTGCTTCTGCATCAACTATTTTCGTAACTGAATATTTAACGCAAGTGTTTGAGCTATATTCATCCTCAGTTACCCATTGCTCTAAAGATCTTTCGACTAAGCATGTTTTTATTGTGAATAACCAAAATCAAGGATCCTTCCATATGTGTTGTGTGTACGATTAAACTCCGAAGTATAAGACATACAGAAAATTATTAAGTATTGAGGTTTTATTATTACCTTGTCGGTACGTAAGGAGGATGCATACTCTGTGATGTTAAAATCACCTAATATTAGGATATTGTTATCATCTAAAATATAGGGGAGAGAAGTTAGCAGTTCAAATAAATTTTCATATAATCTTGCAGATGTATTGGGAGGATGTAAACGACAATTACATGCAAGGAACTGCGATGTAGAGGTGACCTTTACTCCAGTAATATCAATGAAAGGTAATATTTCATTAAAACATATCGCACTAAATCAAGTTCGGTAACAAAAAATAAATTATTCACCGCAAGTAATACCCCATCCTCTAGTGCAGTCTGTTGCAATGTAATTTCTGTCTGAGCGATACACCGAATATGAACTATAAAGTAATTCATTGTCCGAAAAGAATCATTTAAACCTGTTTCAGTCAAAGCAATCACCGAATAGGTGGTGTGTGCTGAGTGATTGTAAGTTTCATTTATTTTAGTTCTCAATCCACGTACGTTTTGATAGTAAATAGAAAAATTATTTTGATGGTCATTGCGCATCTCGGTTTTTTCACTAGTGACTATTAGGGAGGGGCTATTTACATTAGATAGGATGGATGATTGCTATTGACCTGCGAGAATGTCAGAGCGAAGCTTGTCACGAGCTCTGCTAAATGCCGTGCATCTGTCTAACTCCCCACAGCATGTTCAGTTGAAATTTCTATCTTGTTTATTTTTTAGATTTAGGCAGTTAGAACAACATAGCGACTGTGCCCGACACTGTTTTACATAGTGGTTAAGGCCACACCTCGGACATGAAATTGGTTTACTGCATTTATTTGAGCTGTGGTGAAACTCGTTACAATTAAAACAACGATAAATATGAATTGCATCAAACACGCGGCAGCTGTCATATCCTATGAATATGTTCCCTGATTTTATTACCTTATCGTATGATGATTTATCTAATTGTATGATAGCCTGATATACATCTTTGTTTTTCTTAGTAGGATAAAATTTGATTACTTCACAAACCTCAGTATTTTCGAAGAGATGGGGGTTACACTTTATGATATAATCAGTCAGAACACTTTCCGAATATTTATCAGTTATACCTGCTATGCGAACACGAGGGTTGTTGCCATTTAATTTTCTTACGACGTATGAATCTGACATTTTCTCCTTGACCATTCTACAGAGTTTCTCATTCTCTTCTCTTGTATGGCAACCAATAACCATACCACCATTTTTAACATTCTTAATTTTGCTGAACTGAAGTTCTGAGTTGACGGGATTAAGTTTTTTCCATCATATCGCATTTAGTTTTGTTGATGGACTGATCAGAATCTTTTTGGAAGAATTATAACGGCTGGTTGCGTTTTATTTTTAAGCACATCAGAGTAAGTTTGTTGGTACGATGGAACTTTTGTTTCGCATGACATAGATGGGTTATTGGAGGCCAAATTTGAAATTTCTGTTTTGAAGGAGGATAATTTGACATCTAATGCTGATAGTGCTCTGTCCACTTTTTCATTTAGGAAATTGTTGATCTCACCAGTTTTTAATAACATGCAGTTTTCTATACAATCCTTACATTTCCAAGATAATCCCTGAACTGATTTAAGAAGGTTAATTAGTTCAGACGATGCACTAATACAGGCTGCATGGTGTTGCTTTTTTACATACACAACAAGAAATGGCTGGTTTTTCTTGTGGTGACAGTATTGTCACACAAATCACAAACCGTCATATCGACTAATATGGAATATTCATTGTAATTATCAAGTTGTAAATAATTATTACACACCAAACGGATAGTTTTATAATTAAGTCTCCCGCACTGTGAAGCAATAAAATCACTCGCACTTTAGTTGAAGCCGGACCTGATTTAATATTAATCCTGTTTGTTTTGGGACTATTTATCGTTCAGTTTTTACCTCAGATAAGAGTTTTTGCTATTTAAAAGACCAATTTGATATGTACACCACCAGTTAGAAATGTCTTAATAACTCAAATTATGCATCAGTGCATATAGAAATAAAGGTATATAATGGTAGCCCATATGTTTATTTACACTGATGTAAAACACTTATTAGGTTTTCAGTTTTTTTTACCAGTAAAATTCACAAATTAACAGGAGCAACTTTTCACTACTACTGTAAACATTCTTGAGTAGTAAACTTTATTTGGTGAACAGTACATAACGTCCTGTACAGAATAAAAATAAAAAGTAATATTAAATTATTATTCTGTATGTCTGTGCTATTTCTTTTAATTATTTATGATTTAGCCGGCATACTCTGCATGTTAAGGAATAAAAATTGCATAAAAGCGAAATGCATTGAAACCTTTAAGAGCAAATATCTCGAAAACGTATACAAATATCGAAATTAAACAAGAGTCACTTTTTCATGTAAAGAAAGACGCTCTTTCAGATTTTTGATTCATTTTGCTCATAATTTTACGGAAAAAAATTCCCCAATTTATCAAAGCAGTAGAGGATAACTGGCACCTTCTTTAAACAACATTAAAACGAAATATCAAAAAACGTAAAGCTGCCAATTTTCTAGTTGATACTATGAAAACTTTGCTGGTTTAAGAGATACAGGGTGTACAAAGTTAGAAAAACTTCCAAAATTATTGCGAAATTTCTAAACTAAATTTCCAACTTTGAACTCCCTGAATCTCATAAACCAGCAATATTTGTATAAGGCATGTTGGGCTCAATCGTCATATTTTGGTCTCTAGTATTTCTAATTTCGAGATTTCCAACTCTTAATGAATCACCCTGTATAATATATTAAACAAAAACCACCATATACCTACCTACTGCACGTAGATTTAAATTACTAATTAAAATGTTTGAACTGAACATTCCTCTTTGTTTCAGGACATAGATTACGAAGGATTCCACAAATTTCTGGATACATTTTTTGGAAGTAAGAACACCAGAGGAGTTATGCAGGCATCTTTTCTTGTCTTTTGTCAGGAAAGGGGTGAAAGTTGAAGGTAAAGCCTTCAAGGAAATGACAGTGCTTAGTTCAACAACAGCTTGTGCTCCAATAACATCTCATAACAAAGGTTGCTTTAATTTAATATCACTTCACAATGTATGTACAACACTACACAGATCGCTAACATGCCAATAATTTTAATAAGGCCCTTTGCTATTTAAGGATATTAGATGTGCTTAATTTACAAAATAACTTTAATATTACTTCATTTATATCCAATCATAGGCGTACTAGAAAAAAATAAACCCATCAACCTCATTAGATATACACCGTTTCATTAAAATACCCTGAATTATTTTTAGCAATCTTTTTCACTTCAGCTTATCGTATAATACGTCAAAATTTAGTCTGCATCGATTACATGAAAAACTCATCTCAACTACGTTATCTCGTGATTGACATTTCATATTGCTTGGTTTGAAATAAAAATTGTATTGTCTTATATTCATTTCATGATTTTAAATTTAATTAATGTGTTTTTCTGAAATATGCAAACACATACAGATAAAATCACGAAAGGGGAACAGTCACGCATCAGCTGTGCTGAAACGCACTTACCAACTTGTGACTGTGGATCGCCCTCCGCTGCTAATGGTCAAATTTAAATTGCACATACCAATGGGCGTGTTCATATCTTCGTGGTTTTATCTGTATATGTATACACACCTGTGTATATAAGTATAATTTTTTATGAAACGTTATTAGCATCAATTTTAAAATTTATGGTCAGGAAATTAGAAATTTAAGTAGCGCATCAAAATTTGAACATTTATTTTTGAGTAAGAAGTAAAATGCCACGTGGCGTAGTTTCTCAACATTGAAAAAAAATAGAGTACAAAAAATACAGTGTGTCCTAGAATATTGTGGTGTGGATTTTATTATTCTAAAATCTTCGGAAAAATAATTGATACAGTATAATTTCTCCAAAGGTAGTTAAGACAATAATCAAATTGGTGATTATTCATACAAGAGACTCAAATACATGTAGATATTTTTATAAAAGCAATGTTTTTAAATAATAGGGTTCAACTGATAACATTATTTGATTCAACACAATTTTGCTTACATTTGTTTAATCATAATTTCATTGAAAATATACTTTTTTAAAATCATTTTAGGTCCGCCTGCCTGATACAGTCACGGTGACATTGCAGCCAAAGCGGCTTATTGTGTCACCGAATATTCCTGTATTCCTGATTAGCCGATACAGTTCTATGATCGGTCTGTGCGCAATTATTTTTCAATTTGCCCCAGAAAAGAAATCCAACGGATTTAGGACATGGTAGTATGACAGAACGATTAATAAATTGTTGATATCACCATAGCCATCTAATTCAATTATGTTGCAAAACTAATTGGAGCGACAGTGCGTTAAAACATATTATTTACATGTTTATCATTAATTCGATAAGAAAGAACAATCGGAAAATGTTCAACTCTTAATGTTCGATTTTATTTAGGCCCCTGAGTCAAATCCCCAAAACCAGTAACGGTTCGTGGGTCAAGAGATAGGGAGGTCAATTAGAAAAGTTTACTGTATTACCTACCTTTTAAAGTGATTTAAATTCCAAGTCGATCCTCCGGTCTTTTTGAGATGCAAAGCAAATTGGTCAATTACTTTTTCATTAAAATCTTTTATCTTCTTTATTAATGCCCTTTCTATGGTAAGCATAGCTAAAGAAGATAACCTTTCCTGACCCATGGTATTTCTTAAAAATGTCTTTATTCTTTTTAAGGTAGAAAAACAACGTTCACTTTCGACAGTAGTCATAGGGAGAGTACACAAGATTTTTAACAGTTTGACACTTTCAGAAAAAGTATTGTACAAATTATTGTTAATAAAAAGCTGTAACAAAGCAACTGCACCTTCACTATTGGAAAAATCTTCTCGGCTATATAATACTTCTAATTCAGTTTTAAGTTTCAAATGATTTATGACTGGATACTCCGTTTTAACTAATTTAAACATATCTTGAGGAAAGTTTTTTTTATAATCTTTAAATCGATCTGCGTGAAATAACTGAGACACTGCTAAATGATTACTGAAGCCAAACCTGTTTTTGATCTCAGATGTAATTATATCACAAACTTCTAATGAAATTCTCCTTTTTGATTCTTCTGTTTTACATCTCTGAGCAGACTGCATGGATGTCTCCTCCAAATAGTTATTCAAAATTTTATTTCTGATGTCTTCAATTTTACTATTAAAAACGCCAATACACTTATTTACTGTTATGACATCGATATTACATTTTTGTAATTGATTGAACAATATATCACAATGAGGCATAACTAAATGAAAAAAATTTAACCAGTAAAGAAAATGTTCATTTTGTAAGTAGTTTTTTAAACCAATAGCTTGATTCAGAGTGTTGTTTTCTGATTCATTATCAATGATTTTTTCTAAACAATCTAATAATTCTGTTCGATAGGTATGAACAGTCTCTATGCACTTTGTATTAAAATTCCATCGTGTTGAAGCCGCTTTGGGTAATCTCACCTTAACAACATTATCTAACACGGCTGTTCTTTTTGGCGATTTTCCAAAGAATGAAGAAAAGCTATGTAAATTAGCAAAAAAAATTTTTATGCTTTTATCCTGACTTGATGTTTTTTGTAAAATTAAATTTAGTTGATAAGCGTAACAATGAATAAAATTTGCTGAAGGATAACAGTCTATTATTTTATTTAAAATATATCTATTTTTAGAAACGTTTTCGTTGTAAGCTTTTAAACTTTTTCTATAGGCACTGTCTAACTGCATTCTAATATCAACTGTACCAAGTGTTGCTAGACTACAACAGTTATTCATATGATTGATGCAAGCGAATGTTTCTGTACTTTTATTTTTAAATGTTTCAAGTCAGTTACACCTATTTTGGACCATATAGGATCAGGATCATCACCAATTAACAGGCATTGGAAACAAAAAAAAATACATTTTTTACCTCGCATCCGCAAATCCACTCGGATAAGTCGTACATTGAATTTCGAAAATACCTATTAACTTCTTTTTTCTTATCAAGAGATGTTTACTTTATCATCATATTAGGTTTTGGACGGCCACCACCTTTGAATTTCACTCGGTCTTCATAACCCAACTTATGTCCATCTTTCAGTTTTAATATATTTTGTACAACACTCATATTTAATAGTAAACACCAAAAACACTGTTTTACTTAATTTCGCGACAAGTAGAGATTTACTAATAAAATGTTCACAAATAAAAACATTAAAAACAACGCGACAGAATTTACCGACCAACGCGTACCTATTCAGCGTTTAGACTGCTCTAAGGAACTAACTTCGTGCGTTACCGTTTTCGTAAAATGTGTCAAGGAAATTGTCCCCGCCAGTGTTTTCTGTCTCTTTTTGCTTTCTGACGATTCGCGCATAAGTCTATTTCACTTTAATTCGTTGTAAATTCGGTCCGTAGCTAGCTTTGAGGACAAGTTGTGGATTGACTCAAGATTTTTAAATTCTGTAAATGAATGATATAATGAATATGATTGTAGAGGCTCGGTGTTCGGTGCTCGGAGGGGATACGAAATCCTGCGATCTAGATATTTGAATAGTATTGTGCATAGAATGAGCTAAAAACTTTAATATATTTTTTTAAGAATATTAAAAATATATATATTATATATTTTTAAACTTCAGAGAAAATGAATAGCTCTAATTTTTTATTTGTATGTGGGAGGTTATTGACCAAATGACCCTATAAAAGAACCTCTAGTGCCCAAAACGTCAAATAAACAAAAATTACCACACAACTTATTTTTAACAATATTCGGAAACACACTATACTACTTATCTATTCTAAATAACTTTTCCAAGAGTCATTTTTCTTTATATTCGAAAATAAATGTACAGGGTGGGCAAATTTCGATGTTTGTATAGGGTGACTTGATAACTGTAAGAGATACAAAAAAATGGAAGACACATTCTACTAAATAAAGCATTCTAGCATATCATATTTCTCGTAATATTCGTAAGACATCTTCACTTTTACGATTAAATGGGGTATAATTATGAGGGAAACAAAATTATTAATATGCAATTTATTGACAAACGAATAAACACTGTCATAGATGACACACGTCTATTTTGAATAAATATAAAAAAAACGCAAAAAGTAATCTACTAAAAAGATGAATTTCGCTATTAAATACTTAAACATCAAAAGCGACCCCATAAATGATTTATAGTTCGAAAGAGAAAAAAAATTCCTTTTTAACTAAACCATAGCCAACTTAGATTCCCATTTAAAAAAATACAACTTTATGCCATAACTCGAAATTGCATCTTTTTTTTTATTTTCTCGACACCACTGGGGTGCCTGAAGATTGTAAAAGTTGTTTTTTCATAACTTTACAAATAAACAATATATTGACGTGTCTAAAAGTCGAAAAATGGAACTTTTGTTTATAACTCGAAAACAAAAGATGATAGAAAATTTTTGTTTTCGCCAGTGAATTTGTCTCAAAAAAAGAGATCGAGAATGTGTCCTCTAATTTTTTTTTTGTATCTCTTACAGTTACCGAGTTATCCTATACGAACATCGAAATTTGTCCACCCTGTACTTACCATCTTTGTGAAATTTTTGAATTGCCCACTTTTTGTCCACCCCCTCACAAATTTTAAAATTGCCAATTATTGTTAATGACATTTTAGGATAGAGTGGTAGTAATTGTAGTAATAGTAGTAGTTGTTGTAGTAGTATTTGCTTATTTTACTCGCAATAGGCCCTTTTTACCTAGGAATCTACAATCCTCAGCTGCCAACTAATCCACCGCTTGGGCCTGTCCGCCTGCATTTCAGAATATACTCGTATACGAGTATGTAAACATATAATCTCCAATGGTGTGCCCATAATGTGGGTTGTAGCACAAATATAATTAATTCTGTGGCTCTATTATTTTTGGCGGGATGAAAATCTAGTATCGAAACCGATAATCTAATAAAAAGTATTTGTGAATAAAAAATATAAGACCCTTTCTTTCCATTCCATCAAAATATATGTATATAATTCATTTTCATGCTACTATATTATAATGTTTGGTTACTTCTGTGTCAAGTAATCGAAACATACAGCCCAATAAAACCCTTGTGTCGATTGGGAAAGGCATTTACATGCGAAGTATACATAGGTTATTGTCTGAATGAATTGTTCTGGAACAACTCCTCATCAAACATAATTAAAAATCGTAAATGATTTTACGTCATAAAATCGTGATTTTATATTGCCCAAATGGGTGCATTCCACGCTAGATATTCCATCTGGATAGAACCTAGTCTGGTCGGTGAATAAAAATTAGACCTGTTTGTGTTAGTTTTTCAATAGGCGGTGGCAAAACTAAAATTAAGACAGGTTATCGACGTCCAGCTGTAATCAATTCAATCTGATATCCTTTAGATGATGATATCTTCAACTTCACTAAGTGCTCTAAATTATCATTGTTCGCAAGGTTATTAACTACAGGTTTGTGCTATTTTGCAATTTTCTTTCAATTCGGATATACTGGGTCTTCAATAAAAATAATACACTTTTGTAAAAACTGCTATCTTATGCGTAAATCCCTGAAGCTGCATAGTCAATGAATAAATTTTAAATTTGCCAATTATTGTTAATGACATTTTAAGATAGAGTGGTAGTAATTGTAGTAATAGTAATAGTAGTTGTTGTTGTTGTTGTTGTAGTATTTGCTTATTTTACTAGGTAGTTAGGCCGCAATAGGCCCTTTTTACCTAGGAATCTACAATCCTCAGCTGCCAACTAATCCACCGCTTGGGCCTGTCCGCCTGCATTTCAGAATATACTCGTATACGAGTATGTAAACATATAATCTCCAATGGTGTGCCCATAATGTGGGTTGTAGCACAAATATAATTAATTCTGTGGTTCTATTATTTTTGGCGGGATGGAAATCTAATATCGAAACCGGTAATCTAATAAAAAGTATTTGTGAATAAAAAATATAAGACCCTTTCTTTCCATTCAATCAAAATATATATAATTCATTTTCATGCGACTATGTTATAATGTTTGGTTGCTTCTGTGCCAAGTAATCGGAACATACAACCCAATAAAACCCTTGTGTCGATTGAGAAAGGCATTTACATGCGAAGTATAGGTTATTGTCTGAATGAATTGTTCTGGAACAACTCCTCATCAAACAATTAAAAATCGTAAATGATTTTACATCGTAAAATCGTGATTTTACATTGACCGGATGGGTGCATTCCACGCTAGATATTCATCTGGATAGAACCTAGCCTGGTCGGTGAATAAAAATTAGACCTGTTTGTGTTTGTGTTAGTTTTTCAATAGGCGGTGGCAAAACTAACATTAAGACAGGTTATCGACGTCCAGCTGCAATCAATTCAATCTGATATCCTTTTGATGATGATATCTTCAACTTCACTAAGTGCTCTAAATTATCATTGTGTCGCAAGGTTATTAACTACAGGTTTGTGCTATTTCGCAATTTTCTTTTCAATTCGGATATACTGGGTCTTCAATAAATATAATACACTTTTGTAAAAACTGCGCTCTTATGCGTAAATCCCAGAAACTGCATAGTCAATGAATGGGAGATATAATAATCAGTGATTCACGATTGATTCACGAATGATGATCAAGATATTTGTATAATGTAGAAAGTGCAATGACGTAACCTGACTAATTATTGGTCTATTGAAATAGGCAACATGCTAAATTTTGCACAAAATTTGATAATCAGAACATTCACTGATTAGTTTTTGTATACCTACCTAATATATTATGAGTTTAATCTGCGCTGAAACAATTCTTCTTGAAGAGTTGTGGAACCTTTAATGTGAACGCTAACACTGAAACCTCACTTCCACTGAATATTGTATTTAACGTGCGTTTTGCGAACCAAGTTGGCGTCATCTGGGGATTGCAAAAACTAAGTTTATATTCCTTTATAACTATGAAACTATAATTGCCAAAAAAGCAAAAAAAAAGTGTATAAGATATACATTCACTTTTTTTTGCATTTTTCGCAATTATAGTTTCATAGTTATAAAGGAATATAATCTTAGTTTTTGCAATTCGACACTTTTAGTCTGATTTTAAACATGTGAAACAGGATAGGATAGGATAGGATGTATAATTAAAAAATATGAGCTGCCAGTGGTTGCTTAAAAAAAGAAGGCTATGGAAAATGTTATTTTAACTCATTTTATGCACTGTCCTCATGAATTATTATTATTATTAACCAAGATCACTTCATGCAAACATCCTGAATATAGTTTTATGGGCACTAATTGACTGTTTTTTGTACGAATAGGTAATTAAAAATAAGTAATCACAATCGTTGAGGCTATTTGTAGTTTTGTTAACTAAAATTTTTTCATACGAATTAATTTGTATATCAAGAAGTAAGCGTTGAAAAGTGAAAACTACCCAATAAACACACTTCCATGTTGATCTTCGGTAGGTCGGTATGATCTTCAATTCCGAGATCTGCGTCGGCTTTATCCTTCCGAGTATACCGATCATTAGGATGACTATTTTGACTGAGTAACTTGAGTACAGCACTTGAAGCTCGAACTGGAGATAGCAATATTTGGTCCGCTTTTTCTCCTCCTTCAAGTTAATGTTTTTTCTCAGCAGGTGCCGAGAACTCGATGACAAACATCACCTTTGATGGTTGAGAAGGACCGTCGAGAACTAGTAGTTCTAGCAAGTCCGACATTTCTCGTTCTCGACAACCGACTCAGTATCTCCGAGGACGTAAGGCAGCACTGGCACCTGGTCTACCCAGTACGAGTGCCTTTAGTATAATATAGCACTCGTAACGCCGAGTTATGCCGGTGGATGTAGACCGAAATCGCATATATGGAGCATGCAGAAAGTAAGTGCATGAGCGATGGCGGCGCCTGACGGCAGTTGTTGCAGTTGATATCAGCCACACACGACTACGGAGGACCAAGATGTTGATAAAACAATCCTGAAAGGTCACAATGAATTCCTCAGTCTCCAACTTAAGCCCGGCTGATCTTAGAAAGGCGAATGTCAGCCAGTCAGTCGATAAACCCAATATTTCTACGTTCTTATAGAAGACCATGCTGGGGTTTATTAACGTGCTGCCGAAACAGATTTTTCTATTCCGCAATTTTTATTTGGGCTCTGAGGCGAATCGGCCTCATCGTCTGGTATCAAATACGAGATCGAGTTCATCTGCGGCACTCTTTGCTGCCTTGAACAATCCTACGTCAACTCCTACAATTTCATGATATTTTACGAACCGTAAGAGAGAATCCGAGATTCTGAATCATTGCATGCCATACTCAGTACTATACTGACATGCATACGCTCCGGGTTTAAGAATCCTCTGCCCTCTCGTTGACATGGGTGGCACACACGAGGAACGGACGATCTGGGATGAATACTTCTGTAAATTTTCATCATCTTGATGGTATTTCTGTCTAATTGGCGCAGCTGGTCCGCCGTCCACTTCACTACCCCAAAGGAGTAAAGCAGAATCGAAATGATAAGCATATCATTCGCACATACCTTGTTCTCCACTGAAGACCAAATCTTTCGTAGTCGGTGTCTGTTCTTGCCGCGGAGAGAATCCTTTATTTGTTTTAGATTCTGTGTCGTTGTTGCACACCTAAGTATGTGTAGGTCTCTCCTGCATCCATATGTCATAGGATGCTTCTTGTTCATTTATCTGCTGGAGTACCGGATCTACAGACCTCAGTGTCCTGGCAAACAGATGTGTGTAAATAACTTGTAGCAGTTAGGGCAAGTGGGCGGGCTATAATTTCTCGGGAAAGATCCGCCTTTTGGGTATAAACACAGTGCGACTCTCAACGAATCAGTCCGGAACGTGCTACCGCTTGTTCAACTATGAGTTGAATATTCGCGCCAGGCGGCGGTTTACGGAAGGGTATTTCTTCCACCACCAGTTGTTAGTGCCGTCTGGCCAAACATTATTATTTTTATTATTATTATTAAACATTGATGTAGGAATACAAAATTATTACAATAATGAATTTATAATAATATTAAACTACTACCCGCAGAACCAGAGCGAGAAGAAGAATCATCCAGGGGTGTTTATGACTTCAACCAACCTTTAATGGTGAAATATTTTCATTAAAATTTATCAGTTTTAATTTTCATACACATGTTTTTAATATATAAGAAAAGAAGCTATTAAAAAAAAAACTAAAAAAATCTTACGTAAAAAAATAAAAACACATCATTAATCTACGATTAAATATAATCTTTGCTATAAGAAATATTTACACATCAAAATAAGATATATTTTCATGTCCTGAATTATGAAGATTGATTCTTCATTTCTTAAATATATTTTTTATATATTCTCTCGGTCTTAGCGGCCTGTAACCTTTGGCCTAAAACGCCCATTGAGCAATACTCAATCGCTCGGTGAGTCAATCCACCCCTGTGCTATGCAAAAAAAACAAAAGCTTAAAATCCTAACACAAATAGGATCAAGTGTTTTATTCCTTGTGGACATCTAATTACGGGAAGACCCGTTGCCTACCCCGGGACACGTCTATGGGGATTGATTCAGGCTCAGAAATTTCCGAGGAATCTAAATTGGCTTAGATGTTTTATAAGGGTCTAATGGGGGTTGGCTGCTATAAACTGTGTGACTGACATTCGGACGGTTTTTAAAGGAATCGACGTTTTGGAAAATAGCATGCGATGAAATATGAATAGTGTTGTGATAAAGAATTTGGAAGTATTCATGTAGGTATATAGAAACAGTTTACGATATTTTGGTTGAATCTATATTAAGAAGAAGAAATAAAGCAATATTTCAAAATAAAATATTTATCAAGCAAGTCTGCAGCTGATGTATGAAATTGGGAAAATCATAGGACGAATTGCATCCATTGCTGATTTATACTAACTTTATATTATATAAATTGACAAAAATCCAATATATTCATGAGTTCACATACTACTAATAAAGTTGCTTATATAGTAAATGTCAAAATGCGCTGGGTTATATTACGATTACATTTCTGGAGACTCGTTATTTCCTCACTTCTATACAGCTGAAATGTGTATATTTACGGAGCCAGATAAAAACTACCACATCTACAAATTTAAGCTCATCTATTACAATGTATTAAATTCTTACCCTTGAAACAAATTAGGCAAAGGCCATATAAGAATAACCTTATAGCCTTATAAAAATAACCTGATACAGTATATAGAAACATGTTTAGAATTTAAATAAATTTTGATGTGTGAAAATAAAATATTAGTCAATTATTATTATTATTATTACTAGTTATATACTGACTTAACATGGTCACTTAAATAAATATAAAAAAGAAGAAATAATAAAAGTGTACAACTTATGACAAAAAACTGCAGACTGTCTAATGTATATTTATAAAATTCCATAGTAAAATGCAAAATATAATTTATTGAATCTTCACAAGGGTAAAGAAAAAATCTTGGGCTTTTGGATTTATACAGTTTTATTCAATTAAATTAATGCCGACGTTTCGATAAAAATTTGTATCATCTTCAGAGCTACAATCAAGAACCTTACTTAAAAGTAATTAAGTAGATGGAAATAAATGCGTATTTTAGTTTAAATAAAATAAATTAAAATTGAGGTTTGATATAATTTCCAAAAGAGAACAGAAAATATATTATGTAAAGAACATTTCTACACATAAATATATAAACAAACACTTAAACAATCGACATCCAACCAGACATTGTAAACACTAACTACAAATTATATTTATCAATATGACTTTTTTTATTACTATCAGTTAAGTATTTTTGTATTGTGCAGTTTTTTTAACTTTTTTGTCTCTTGTTTTACTGTATATAATAATAATAAACATCACAGAAATTAGTTAACCCCAAGATTTCTGAAGCTGGCAGATGTTCTAAAGACAGCTAAAGAAAAACAAGAACAACAGTAGTATATTAGGAAGGAAGTTGCCGACCACTGGAGACACCCTGATCTAAACTCCCTACCAGGCGAGATAGTATAGATTACCACTCAAAACTTGAGTAACAGATCCACCCATTTCTCAACTAAGACGAGATGGATCATACGTAATCTTCCAGAAGATCAGACCTACCAGCTACAAAATTGGAAATCCAAGAAACAAACCACCTAAACTGTTGGCGAAGTACCATCCATCTGCCCTGATAAGTCAGGGAACCAGAGATTGTATTGGACATTTCTAAGGTACTAATCCACAAGAGAACGCCCCAAAAAGCCCAGGCTGTTTCTGGATCCCTGCCGAGGCGTCTAGAGAATCCAGATGGGGCAGATGTAACACGGACAAGTAACTCACCGTAGTACCAAAACGCTCCCTGAATTCCATCTTGAGGGCGTTACCCTCGGACACTGAGCAACATTAGCCGACAGGACCAACATCCTTATAGCTATTCCCGCCAGTTTCTTAGCTAAAGAGTTTAAAAATCCACACAAAGTACCCATTCACGTACAGATGAACTGCAGTCCTGGAATATGGACGATCCCCCCTTCAGTCCAAATATCATACACATACAGATCGCCTGAGGTCCGTCTAAACTGTATCGCTTTGCCTCTGTATAGTTCTACCTGGTCTACGAGTACAATTCGGACGTCGCGATCTAGCTGCTTTTGGTGCTTTGCTTTTCTGGTACAATTTGAATTCCAATTTAAAACATTTATCCAATATTTGGATACATTTACAAGAGCCGACATAGGGCATTTCTGCATACATATACATAAATAAATAATTATAAACATACATATACACAGGTAGACAAACAGGTTTAAAATGTGAGTGACTGACAGCTGGTTGATGTTGTGGCCCTGGATTTTTTGTATCCCTTTTTGCTTTTCTACGTGTGGTAGGCGTTTTCCTGTAACATTGCAACGCATTAATAATATGACAATGTCAAAAGACTTATAGAATGAGTGAAATACAAACTATATAAATATCGTTCTGGTCTAGTCCGCAGGAAAAAGCTCTGAAAAAACCTGGTAAAGAAAATTTAAGGTAGTTTGTTTATAATGAAATGGGTGGCTAGTAAAGAAAGGCAGAAATCTAGAGAAGATATAGGATTGAGGGTGGGTTGGGTATTTGTGTGTGAAATGTGTAGTGATGTATGTCTGTCGTTATCTGTGTAATGTTATTGTTAGTTATTGTCAAAGTAAATTGGCAAATTTTCATGCAACATTCGTGATAATTCAAAATGTTAGCTATATGGCTGGTAAGCACCGACTGTTGTATGTTGTTTTGCAGGAATTTTGTGGCTGTCTGTACAATGTAGTCCCGTATGTATGGTATGTCTGCTGTTGTGTGTAGTTGTTGCGTATTCACGTATCGGTTAGAGTTAGTGAGGAGTCGAAGAAGTTTATTTTGTGTCGTCTGAAAGCGTCCGTACTGAGTGTCGGACATTCTTCTGCAGACGACACAGCCATACGTTAGTATAGGTCTGATAACAGTCTTATATATTAGCAACTTATTTCTGGTATTGAGAACTGACTTCCGATTTATCAGAGGATATAACTTATGCATGGGCTTTGTTAACAGTTTTGGTTATATGCGGCTTGAACGGCAGCCGCTGATCTAAGGTGACGCCGAGGTAATTAATTGTCTTCTTCTCCTTATGTACTCTGTTGTTTATAGTCAGTGGCGTAAATGTGCGTATGTTAGTAAATTTCTTTGTTAGGATTTTTGTTTCGGTCTTTATTTCGTTAATTAACTATTTTCCAGTCCTTGTAGTACTTCAGCAACTTATCTAAGTGATATCGTAGCAACTTACCTGTTACGGTTTGGGCGTAGAAGGACTAGGCATAGATCGTCATATCGTCCGCGTACATTATTGTCTGTGTAAGGGGGTGTGTGGGGAAATCGGCCAGGTAGAGGTTAAACAGTACCAGAGAGAGCACCGTCCCCTGGGGAACGCCTGCTCTGATCTGAAAATATTCAGATAAACTATTGTTTATCCGTATAGCGAATGTTCGATGTTCTAAATAGGACTTGAGCAAAGAAATAAAATGTACAGGAAGTTTATGTAGTTCTTGGAGTTTATGCAGGAGGCCTCCATGCCAAATCGTGTCGAATGCCTTCTGGATGTCCAGGAGCAGCATTTTGGTTGAATGTTTTTTTGTTAAAACCCTCGATAACGTCGTGCACAACTCTGCACAACGACAGCGTGGTATTTTGCCCCCTTCTGAAGCCAAATTGTAGATTAGGGATTAAATGTTTTTTGTTTATTATTTTGTTTAAATTTATCAAACAACTATCTCCCCAATGTATTTAAAAGGGAGATGGGCCGATAGCTTGAAAGGAGAATGGGGTACTTATCTGGCATCAGGAAGGGCATAATTACAGAGGTTTTCTACGGTGTAGGGAAACATTGCAACCGAATCGATGCGTTAATTATATGTGTGATTTGTACAAGTGTCTTTAGTGGTAGTTTTTTGAATAGAAGATTGGGTATAGTGTCGGGGCCGGGAGCTTTAAGGTTTGGGAGTGTTTTAAGTATTGTTTTCAGTGTGGAAGGAGATGTAATGAGTTTGGAAAGTTTGCTGGGAGTAGGAGTGTATGTAGGGATGTGTGGGATGTTTGCATCGATATTAACCTGGTGCTCGGATTCGTTTGGCTTGGTGTTATATACATCAAAAAGGTAGCCAGCCATGGTGTCGGCCTTTTCCCTGTCGGTCAAAGTAGTTTGACCATCGGAGAAGAGCACCGGTATCTGGTGGTTATCTCTACGGAGCATCATGGACATGGACCAGAGGGAATTGACCTTATCGCTAAGCTTGGCTACCTTTTCGTTCCATGCATCGTTGTGATGTTGTGTTAGCTTGTCTGTGACAGTTTTTTGCAGGTTATTCAGCCTTCTCTTATCGATTCGCCTTTTGTTTCTCTGCCAATTACGGCTTATTTTATTTTCAAATTTAATTAAATTATTCAATTTCTTTTCTTGCGCCTATTTTTGTCTGTTTACATATTTATCTCAGGCTTTGCAAATGTTTTGCGTAAGAATTTGTATTTCTTTATCAAGCTGAAAGTTATTATTTATGTCCTAGTTTGTAGTGTAGTTATTCATCAAGTGTTTGAATTTATCCCAGTTAGCTTTTTTATATTGTAATAGAACATTTCTACATAGAATGTTGCGGTCGACGTCGAGAAAATGTCACTGGATTATGATCCGAGCTTAATTCCTGAAGGGAAACCGGATTAATATCGTGCGTGTAGTTTTTGTTAAGTATACAGGACCACCACTACCTCCTGAGGTTTGCTTCGCGTCCAATTTTGATCATAGTTAAGATAATAAACTTTATTTAGTTTTCTGATTTGTGGTATTTATTACCAAGATAGATAGGAAAGGCAAAGAAAAAAGCAAACGATATATCCGAACAAAAGCCAACAAAGAGCAATGTGGAATTTGATTAATACAAACAAAAGTGAGCCTCATAATCACAATTATTTTCTCTAATGTGTTTAACTTGAACAATTACTTCGAAAACATTGCCCAGAATTTAATAAACTCTTTACCACCCACTATAACATTAAATTTAAAACTTTTTTTAAATAATTCTACTCCCAGACATTCGACGGGGAATTTAATTCTGTTGAAGTATCTTACAATCAAATCCTCGACATAATCAAAAATTTGAAAAATACTAAAAGTAAAGATGCCTATCATATCAACATAAAAGTGTTTAAACTCCATTTAAATATATAATTCTTATTTCTCTTAATAAACTTATTAATTATTGTGTTAGGAATAACTGCTTTCCGAATATTCTTAAACTGTCAAAGGCATTACCATTATTCAAAAAAGATTCTGTAGGCGACCATGCAAACTACAGACCAATATCCATTGTGCTATTATTTGTAAACATTTTTGAGTACTCAAAACACAAATAATTAATTATTTTGAAAATCATGAATTATTTAATAGTAGTCAGTATGGTTTTAGACCAAAATTATCCACGAACTTAGCAATAAATTCATTGATACAAATAATTAAGTAAAGGTTTTGACGCCAAGGAATTTGTACATGTACGATTTTTACACTTGAGTAAAGCCTTTGACTGTGTCTTGCATAATACTTTGGTAGAAAAATTGAATTTTCAGAAATTTTTCGGAAAATAGCAAAAATTTTATTCTGTCATATATCACTGAGATATTATAATTTGTTACTTTTAATAATGATAGGTCAAATTTAATATCTCAAATTCGGCGTACCTCAAGGCTCTGTTCTAGGACCAATCATTTTTCTCATTTGTATCAACAGCTTGCCACACGGCACCACCTTATCTAATTTACTCTTTTTGCTGGTGATACGACTTTAGCTCACATCTACATAGGTATGTGTGCACGATTAAATGAAGCTCGTAACACTTTATCTATAGTTTAAGACTAGTTTTTAAGTAATCAGTTAATTTTGAATGAAGAAAAATATTCTTCTAATTGTGTTAAATGTTTGGGTGTTGTCTTTGATAATAAATTGACATGGGATAAACACACAGTGTTCGTATGCAAGAATATGTCTCGGAACATTTTTTTTTGCATAATTTGGTAAAATGTGTATCACAGGCAATAGTTTTAATGACCTACCATGCACTGATTCAGTTTACCTTATGCTATCCTGCAATGGCGTCACTCGATACTGCATATCATAGACATATTCCTATGCAAAGAAAGGCTATAAGAATTGTTGCAGGTTTATCATCTAGAGATGATTGTAAGAAGGCTATTAAAAAACTAAATATAACTACCCTGCCTTGTATATATAAATATATATATATATATATATATATATATATATATATATATATATATATATATATATATATATAAAAAAATAAAAAAAAAAAAAAAAAAAAAAAAAAAAAAAAAAAAAAAAAATACCCACATATATATTTTTATATATTTTTTTTTTTTCCATAATATTTTTTTTTTTTATTTTTTTTTTTTTTTTTTTTTTTTTTTTTTTTTTTTTTTTTTTTTTTTTTTTTTTTTTTTTTTTTTTTTTTTTTTTTTTTTTTTTATTTTTTTTTTTTTTGTTAATTTCCCATCTTTGAATTTTCACAACATATGACAGTTTTCTTTCACACCCCCCACGCAACAAAGCCAAACTAAATATTGTTGCGTGTTTGCTGCCCCCACAAAAACCCCTATACGCGGAGAAGCCGAAAGTGACACCCCTGGTGACACTACTCACTATTTTATTACCTAATTAGTAATTAACAACAAATTAATGACTGTCTTAACTATAATCACAATTAAACACTTATAAGTCTCTATCTTATTTCTTCTTTACTCGTACACTTTCAACTTAAGACTAAGCCTCGCCCCCGTGCGTCTTATTTATACATCCATTCACACGGTCTAGAACATTCCAAAACATTCCTGGCCGTTCTCGTACAATTCCAGTCTCATCTAACCAGTCTACACAGTGCAGTGGCATAACAATATAGATTTTTTGAGATTATCAAAGACAAGACATGAAACTGGCTATTATGCAATACAATTTTTTAATCTGTTACCTAAGGCTGTCTAAGAACTTGAAATCAAACATTTTAAAGCAATCTTTAAATGTTTTTTAATGAGTAATATATTTTACGATTTTAATGAATGTATGTCAACTGATTTTTCCCATATAATGCGATTGTCAGTTTTTATATTAAATTATTTTGTGTATTTCAATGTATGTTTTTATACATAAATGTTGTTTATCTTCAATTAACAATAATGTTGTCTATATATTTGTATGTACCTGGCTTGTCAAAACATTTGTATATTTATGATCAATAAAAATCTATGTATTTATCTGCCTATCCAAGAACCCTAAAGGGACAGATACTCAGTTGCCTCCCTTTTTTACAAACTCAGTTTAAACAGATATCAATCCCTCGCTGCCTTGGCGTTTACTCTAAAAAAGTCAATAAATATTCGCATAAATATGTAAAGACAAATACTGATACACGCGGTTATGACTATCTCTATTTAACGTTTTCATGAAAATGGACGCAAGGAATAAATGAAAAAGTAAATATGATCTTATTTAAATTCATAAATTTGTTAACAAACGAATAAATTAAAAAAACTTTATTGTTTATTAACATTTTTTTTAATAAGGATAAAACAGAAAAACTACAAAGACAGAGTGTATGAACTAAAATGTAGTACTCACCTATATACATTGGCCAGACTACGTACATAAAAAACCACTTGAAGAGCATAAAAGTATTGTAAAAACTAATGCACCGGCAGTCAACAACGATAGAAAACAAACTTGAAATGTAGAAACTTCATCCGAAAAGAACAAAATTAACTTATAGAAATATAGAAATTAAGAAGCTTCCAAAAAAACATTACAATGAACAAATACCAATTTTAGATAAAAATTTAATAATTCAAACCATTGATTTCAATATAAAGGAACAAAATTTGAAACTAGAATGAAAATACAATTTTGAAACATTTAAAAGCAAATTTTTGTTATTTAAAATATAATATGTTTCACAAGGAGCCAACCGCAGATAAAACTTTCACCATTCATCATAATTTATCAGAGGTACTAAACAGAAAACTGTCATGTTTGACGATGCTGCAAAAATCACAAATACTACTAAAGCAATTTTCTTATTAACTTTGAAAATGCAATCAGAGTGTATTCCAAAAGGTCAACTTTTCTAATTTAAAATATTTTACAGTTAATAATTTCGTTTTCAGTTTGACATTTTTTAAATAGGTAAAAACATAAAAAAAACTTTAATAATCTTTTTGGACCTCTGGTTTATTTAATAATTTTTTGAATAAATTGTAAAGCAGTGGCTTAATACCCAAAGAAAGTGCCACTAAAGAGTATTAATTTTGTTGCACTCAAATAATTAAAATTGGCACTGTCCGATATAAAAAAATGGCTCAAAATTAAATTTAATATTTGACATGCAAAGTATTGAGTTCAGCAATGAAACAAAAGTTGCTTCAAAACTGGCAAAACGCCACTGTACTAATGGGCCATCGGCCGAACTATGTAGTAGTATTAATTACTAACTTTCATATTTTATGATTTTAAACCCATTATTTTTCTTCTTATTTTAACAAATAATTGAGCTAAAAACTTTGTTCATATTCAAATTATTCAATAATTTCCAAATTCCGTCATTTCCTTTTCCGCAAAAGGCTCAAGCGAATGCTTGTGGGCGTCATAATACCAAATGTTCAGCAATGCTATTCCCTAGTTAACAGAATTGCGGATAGACAAAAGGAAATGACATTAGCAGTAAGTGGATTTCCTAGCCACAATTAGTTTTAGTTTGGAAATAAAAACATTGGGGCAAAAAAATTATAACGTATTTTCTTATTTAATCCAGAATTTCTTGAGATTTCGTTATGAAAAAGTTATAAGTTACAAAACTTGCACAATGTCAGAAATAAGTATTTAAAGATAAACATAAAAAGTGCAAGAAAAAGTCAGTCTCGACGAGGTGCACCTAGGCAGTATTTTCTCATTATCGTGTCCAATTTGATATATGAAAGAAATAATTTTCGTTGAAAATATAAATTTCAATATTTTAAATATATGAGAAAAATTTGCTTTTTAATGTTTCAGAAATTTTTTATTAGAAACTCTACACTTGTTTCGGCTTTTTAGGCCTTTGTCAAGAGTACAGAGAATATTGAACAGTAAAATTTAATACGCCGGTTTTAGATACTAAAAGTAATTGTAAAAATTAATTAATTATTTAATTGAAGACGTTAACATTTTGACTTAAAATCGCCTCGGGCACAAGCATATTATAGTAAAAGTTTACTGTAAAACTAATATAGTGAATCAGGAAAATGCTTGGCATGAAAATCCATAAACTCATTCTATTATGCTTAGAGTTCGGACGGAGGTATCGTTTTCCAATGAAAACTTGTATGCAGACATGATATTATATTGTAAACACCTATTAAAACATTCCCAAACAACAGAAAAACCCAAATTTATACATGATAAAGTAAATAATATTTAATTTTAAAATGTTAATACGTAAACTAGTTTTATCGGAAAATGTATGACAAAAGAAAACAAAAAATATATAAATTTTTGCACCATCCAAATTTGGGTGTGATGTCACACAATATTTTTCCTTATAAGTCGTGATAAATAATATTAAATGAACGGAAAAATTTTATGGATTTGTGCGGATTTTAGTTTTTTTTTTGTTATTTATTTGGTTCTGTACAGATAATGTTATTTTCTTGTATTTTTGGAGTTACATGACTTCAGGATTAATATTTATAATCTATAATTAGAGCAATACATCAAGTCTTATGTAAAATAACTTGATTTGATGAACAAAAATAATAGTACCACGGTTATATGTCTAGACCTATCCAAAGCATTTGAATCCTAATTAAAAAAATTAATGTATGGCATTCTGGAAGTTGCTTTACAGATAATAATAGCATATCTACAAAACAGGAAGTAATGCATATTAAAGGCAGATGAGTATGAGGAATTAAAATTTGACACGGTAGAAATACAACAAAGTGTGACACAGGGGTCAATATTGAGCCCCTTGTTATATATACTATACACTATTGACTTACTTTTAGTAACTAATATTAACAACTATGGTGAGAAATGTACTGATATATGCAACGTTCACCTTCCGAATTTGATAACAATATCTCAATTATTTCGAAAGAAACACGGGAAAACTGAAAATATATTAAAACTTCAACGCTCTCTATCTCGAAAACTAAGCATTTTTAGTTGTTAGGTAATGTAGTGGTTTTCCAATTAAAACCTGGTCAATCTCATAAGCTAAAAATGTGTGTATCGAAACCTATGATGAACTTTTTGTAGTTAATTAACAAAATAATAAAAATGCACCAAAAAACTTTTTATTCCGTCCATTGGTGCAGATATTTGGGGCGGCAATGTACCTATGATGTCTCGTTCCGATGCCAATGACTTTTCACTAAATGGCAATTCTAGGCCAAAAAAAGTAAGATAATATCTTTTAGAAGATATTCAGAAAAAACAATGATATTTTTAAATGTTAATCACCCTGTATCTCAGAAACAAAGACCTTCAAATTATATGTTTATATAAGTCTTTCTTCATAAAGTAACCTGTGTATGATTTGCAATAATGTGTAATCAAATTAAACTCCTTAACGGCTTTTAGTCAAGGCAAAAATATAATCGGCAAATTGGAAACACAATGGATATATTTTGTCTAATAAAGTATAAACATAAAAATATTATTAATTAAGACGATTCTCATTACTTTAATATTATCAAAATAAACACTTTACACTTATTTTCAGAAAATAAATTGTTAGTTATACCACTTTCGCGTTTGTTTCAGGATCTACACCAAATGTGAATTCGGTAGGCGAGTCGATGGATAAAAGTCATGCAAGCGAAAAACCGGCAACTTATGGGGGAAATGCTTGTAGAAAAAATTCACGGTTTAGGGGAAAAACTACTAGGACACCACAGATCCGATAGTGATTGTTCTACAAGAGGGAAAACAGGTATATGACAATTTTCAATTTTTCAGTTTCTAATGGAACTTAGAGGGCGGCTTCTCATAACATAACCACAGTCTTTGCACCAAGAAAACTAAACTTTGTTCATAATGCAGTCAAGTTAGAAACTTTTCTTCTACCGATAATTGAAATAATTCGACCAAATGTGACAAATAAATGATGTTATCTAATAATAATTATTAATATTACCTGGAGAATATCTTCTACATTACATAACATAATCCTCATTGAGGTTTGTCAATGAAACAAGTTCATCTATGTATTGTCAATTACTGCTTCTCTTTCTTCTTCTTCATATTCTTCTTATAGATGAGTATAACTGAAATTTAAGCTACAGTCGAGGTATATATTTGTACAAACCTCTTTTGCTTTAATCAATGTCCACACCGTTTGGTTTAATCCCAATAAACATTTCAAGTTGTAATTTGGTCACGCGATCAAATTACAACTCGAAATGTTTATTGGGATATTTATATCAAGTTTTCGTCGTATTTCTTATGGAGTTTAAACTTCAGTCCAGGATCGTTTAAAAACGATCACGTATATGGAAGTTTCTAAGTGTATTGACATTTATTTTAAACTATTTTGTTCCTCAGCTGAAAAATATCCTACTTATCCTAATATTATTTAAACAAATATTATGAATTTGTAAATATATGCCCCTCCTGTTGTAATATTTGAAATATTTTTACTTTTAGGGACCGTTCATCCAATGCTAACGATAACACATACTTCATACTCATGTCACGAAGTCCTTGGTAAAAAGAGTACAGATACATCACCGTCCCATAGTCAGATATCAAGAAATTCCTCAAAAAAATCAAATAATTCACTCTTAGTGAATAATGGAAAACTTGAAGGTTATTATATTTTTTATAAAGGGTGCGGCAAAATATACCCAGCTCTGGGATATTGTTATTATTTTGTTATTTCCTTGACAACTGTCAAAACTGAAGTTTTATATCAAAGTAGAAAGATATAGAATTTTGTTACGGAGCGTTATTTGCCTCAAGAACGTGCAGAAATTGTTAAATTGTATTTCCAAAACTTCTCTTCGATAATTTCAACTCAACGCGCTTTTAGGAGAGCGTATCCCGATCGAAGAGCTCCACATGGAAAAACAATGCGGTGTTTAGCAAACGCGTTTTTACAGAATGGCACAGTAATTGATGTAAAACATACTGGAAGACCTCGTTCTGGTCGTTCAAACGAAAATATTGAGCTTGTTTGGGCTGATGTTCAGGCAGAACCAAAAACTTCCACAAGAAGACGTGCGGCTCAATTAGGGTTGTCTGAGCGGACTTTAAGAAGAAATTTGCACTTAGACTTGCATATGTATCCATACAAGATTCAAACTATTTTCAAACTACGTCAATTGATATTCAAAGACGTTTGCAATACCCAATTTTTGGCAAAATTTGATAATGAGCGACGAAGCAAATTATTGCCTTGCTGTTCGTGTCAACAAGTAAAATGATCATTTCGGGAAAACAGAAAACCTCCGTATTATTCAAGAGAACGTGCAGTTTGATCAAAAAGTCGTTGTTTGGTACGCAATATGCTCCTAACGAATTATTGGACTTTTCTTTTTTGAAGATGCCATGGGCAATGCAGTTACTATTGGAGAATGGTATCGAACAATGATACGTGAATTCCTGCAACCACAGTTGGAAGAACTTGGCATAGAAAACTTTTGGTTTCAACAGGATTGCGCTACATGCCACACCTCGCGTGAAACGGTCGCTCTTAGAAACATTTTCCCTGCCAGGCTGCTCTCAAAAAATGGAGATATGAGTGTCTCCTCTTCTCTGTGTTGACGGCACCAGATTTTTTCTTGTGGGGATACTTGTAAAATAGTCTATATTAATCGCCCACATATATTAGAAAACTTGAAAGCAAATATTCGTGAAGAAATTGCGCAAATTCCAGCTGAAATATTGCGCAAAGTTATGCTACACGCTCAAAGTAGAGTTGGTCATTGTTTGGCTTGCCGTGGCGGTCATGGACCCTCAATGTTGTTTTTCATAAACAATTTTACATGTTTTAATAAATAGTTTTCATAATTTTTTTTTATTGTTTTAAAAGAACTTGGCTGGGTATATTTTGCCGCACCCTATATATACATACATTTTAATTAAAATTTACAATACCCATATAGCAATGCAGACATGTTTCAGTACTTATATTTTGATTAGATTACTACTTACAATGATTTTCTATTTACAATATGAAAGATTTATTACATAAACAGAGGCAAATTAGATTGCAACTCATATTGTTTATTTTCTCATATTTAAAAATAGACTAAATGTTAATAGAAAAGGGGAGTGGGCCAGGCAGCTATGCTTGTTATATTTGTAGTTACAGTCCCAATTATGTAAGTTTCATTTTTTAAAATATATTGTCTGAAAGATCTGTATAAGAACCTGCCGCATATTCCCGAGATGAAAATAAAACGATTGAACTCAACTTACCCCTATCAAAACGTCGCTATCGATGGTCAATTGTTATTTTTTTAATAACAGAATAATACTTTCAGCTATTGCGATAAAACTTAGTGTTTATACCGGAAATACAGCGTGTCCTGTATCCCACTGGCTCGGTGGGATCACCCTCATATCATCATTATTTTAAACCTGGCTCGTCTTATGAAATTGACTGGCGTCAGTGAAGGGCAAAGTGTAACTTACAAAGGCTTAACTCTTATATCATGTTCATTAACAGTTGTTTATGGTTGTCAGCGTACACTTGCATCATTAATAAACCCATAGTATAATCCACTGTTTGTTCAGCCAGCTGTATATATTTTATTTTTTAACACTGTACGTGTTTAAAATAAAAAAATCTGTAGATTCTCTAAATAAACGAAACAAAATACACAACTGGCGAAATATTTTATTATGAACATGTTAATAATGCAACTTTTTTCCTAATCCCCGTTGATGAATATGAAATAATAAAAGTTATTAAGTCACTCAAAATGAATAGCGTACCAGGATATGATAAAATTTCTAATAATAGTATTTTATATAACAAGTGGCGAGTGCTATAAACCACACGAGTAAAAAAAAAACACATTTTAGTTATATACCAAAATTTTTGTATTGCCATTCGAAATTAGAAAACAGTATAATTTTGTAAGAATACGGCAAACTGACAAAGTTACCTTATCGTAATGACTAAATTCTATTGCTGTTTCCATAGAAACCAATAATAAAGACTAAATATTGAAAAATTTAAACGTCGCATTTGACACATTCTACTTTACAATAATTATTATTTGGAACAAAATGAGTGATAGTGAGGAAGATTTTATTCCTGGTACTCCTCCGGAAATCAGGAAATCATTTCGTCGGTTAATTTTAGCCCATAGGACCCTTTGCAAATTTATACGCGCCTTACATATGCATGTCACAGGGAATCATCCCTGAGAATTAAAATGTGTGCATTTAAATAACTCCGGAGTTATAGATTTTTTTGCTTCAAGGATTAATTTCAACCCCTAGAATCCTTTGCAAGTCAGTGAAAATTTATACTCGCTGTACATATGTCACAAGTAACCATCCCCGAAAATTAAAATGTGTTCATTTAAATAACTCCTGAGTTATATATTTATTCATTTTAAGGGTTAATTTCAACTCCTGGACCGTTTGCAAGTCAATAAAAATATATACGCATCTTACATACTCGTATATCACAAGTAATCATTCCTGCAAATTAAAATATATACATTTAAGTTTATTCGATATGCACCATTAATTAATAATATCACGTCAATTTTTATAGTTATTTATTTCAATACTATTTTCAAAGTATATTTTATTTCATTATAAATCGGCTTATGGTTGACCCCGTTACATAAATGACGAACGTCTATGAGTCTTCGGTTATTTCCGTAGATTTTAGCTGCTATGTTTTGTTGCTGTTTCCACGCAGGTAAAATTTTTTTAGGTTATAAAATAAAATAGCTATGTATAAAAAAATATCAGATGAGGTCAGCACATAATTTTCTTATACCAGTGTATATCGTCCCGATCTAAAAAAACCCATTCTATTTAATTCTTCACTTACCTCAATGTAATTTTAATAGCGTACCTTGAAAAGTTTCATTAAAATTTTTAAATAACTAATTATCAGCGGCGTTCGATAATGTCAATAATAATTCATGTCATATATTTTAATAATTTCTTCTTATTGACATTGACATTTTTGTAACTAAATTTGACATTTTAAATGTCAAAATGCCAAATTTATCCTAACCCCATTTTATGAGGTCAGATGTAAAAAAATTTCAATTTACATTAGTACTTGGAAAATATACTTTATTGGCTTGATATAGTAGACATGATTTATAATCTTTCATCAAGAATATATTTTTTTGTAAAGACAAATACAAAAAAGTTTGGGTGTCGTGGCCCTCCTTTCAGCTTGCCAATTTTGCTCATGGTTTGTTATTTACACAATTATTCGATACGTTAAGAAAAATGTATTAAAAATCTAAATTTTTCTTATGAAACTTAATATTATGAGGTTTTTAGGTATGAAGAACACGAATCTGAAACCATATTTACTTATCTATGTCGCTAGTATTGGGTTGGAATCATCTGGAAATGAGTAAAACTGTTTTAATCATTTCCAGATGATGCCAACTTGGTTGGCGAACGCCCGTCGAGTGCAGTATATGGTGTTTTGGTGTTTCGTGATACTACATCAGTGTTACCAGTGTAGCCGTTTTGTAGCTTTATATACGTCACTAAAATTGTATTCACATCCCGTGGGCTTAAAACCAAAAAGTGACCAAGTCCAAAATGTTAATTTTTGAGAAACTGGTAATTTTGTTTTTTTTAATTTTTAAACATAAGCTTATAAGAATAAAAATTTAAATAGAAAATCCATATAAATGTTTTTATAAATATCATAATTTAAAGTTTTGAATCTCACTATCTATCAAAACAAATTTTTTTTTTTGTTCGCATAAAATGTATTATTTTTAGACTTGATCAAAAAAAACTTGTTTTAATAAAACAACTTTAGGGTTCTCACAGTACTTGGTCAATTTTTGCAAGAAGAGGTAAGTGAATTTCTTGTTACTTGGTCAAAAAAACCAGAAAATGCTGGTTTTGGACTTGGTCACTTTTGGCTTTAAGCCCACGCATCCCTATTATAATAATGAACATATTGTGTGGTCAGACTTGAAACGAAACACACTGTAGATATTCTTTAAAGTAATCTTTTTGCTCAATGCAAGTGGCCAAAATTTAGTCATCCAATTACAAAACGTCCAAATATTTTCAACAGTTCATCCAATGCATTTAGAACTTCTCTTTAAAAGTAGACAATGTTATTTCCAATTTTTTTGCCTCCTGTCATTATGTTATACCATAGTTTAGCCAAAAAAGGTACTGATTTGATTTGATTGGAAACCAACTTTCTTAATTTAAACGCAATACCCTGTGTATTATTTTTGCTTCGCAAATCATATTGCAATTTATGGAACTACTTTTGCATTGACTATTTTTTTATACTGTATTGAAAACAATTTTTGCCTTGTTTTTATATTTTAAATAACCATTTTTTTCAGAAGTAAGGCATATTGTAAGAAAAGCAAGTATGTTGGACGTATATCAAGTAAAAGTATCATTAAAAGACATCGTTTGTTATCTGTCTCTATTGGAAGCTGGAAGACCAGAAGATAAATTGGAATGTAAGTAATTATAACTTTTTTTAACATTTGACTTTCATCCAGTACTTCGAGTGCCTTGGAGAGATATCAGGATCGATTTATTTTTTGTAAATTACCAAAACTGTTTTTTATCATAAATTACATTACCTAAAAAACGAACGACAGTATAGCGACTAAACTTATTTTAATTCTTTTATTCCATTTTATAGTATTGGTCGCGATATTGGTCGCCCAGAAAAAATTAGCAACAGCATTTTTGAAGGATATTATATCAAAAACATTGCTAGTTGCTATATCTGCTTTCTTAAATGTTATTCATCTACATGTTTCGTGATAATATTAAAGCATAACTGATAATATTAAAGCATAACATAAGAAAATTATGAATGAATTAAGAATGAACCTGTTCTTTATTATGTTATTAAAAATCAATCGGTAATATACATAATAATTAATATAATATTGTATATAATTTGAGAAAATTATATTTAAGCTCTATTTCTACCTCCTATAAATATTTATAAGTGGAAGTTTATTATATGTATAAATATAGGTAGGTATTAAAATTGTTTTAATGTTTGATGTATACATTTTAGTTATGTTTCGGCTGTACGACACAAATGGAGACGGAGTTTTGGACACTAATGAAATGGACTGTATTGTAAACCAAATGATGACGGTAGCAGAATATTTGGGATGGGATGTTTCAGAATTAAAACCGGTAATTCTTATACACTATATTATTAGAGGAGTAATTAAGATTTGGCAGGAACAATTTAACACTTTATAGTACAAGAATATGGAGGTACTATCATAGGTCCCTGAATGAAAACAAATAGTACTTGCTAGAAGTAATACCTCGTTTTTACAAATACCTTTCAAAATAGTGGATTTAAAGTATTAGAAAAATTATTTATATGTGTAAATATCTACAATAAAAACTGATATTGACAATGCCCTTAAAGAATACCTATCTAATAAATGTTAAAAAACAAATACAAACGATTTCAAACTGCTTTTGGTCATATTTTAAATACAAAAAAAGAACGACTCCATAAGTATTCACAGCGTTTTATAACATATAATGATACAGTGCTAAAGAAGCCACAGGCAGTAGTCGATACGTTTGCTGATTTTTTCAAGGGGCTTATACCTCATTCAATTTTTTGCTTATGACTGCTAATATTCGCTCTAATGCTAACAGTTTATGTTTGTCATATATAACAGAAAATGATATATTAAAAGCACGAAAAAATGCACTACTGTTCCAGATGAAATCTCGTTTTTTACTTTAGAATTGTACAATTCTGTTAACAAAGCCACTAGCTATTACTTTTAATATGTGTCTTAAAAATGCTCACTTTTCCTGAAGTTATCTTCCAAACTTCTAGAATCTGTCCGGTATTTAAAAACAATGTTGTCAGTGCTATCGAAAACTGCAGACCGTTAATAATATTGTGTAACAAACTATTTTCAGCCAAGTAAAACCTCAAATTTGTCATGATGAGTAAGGTTTTATGCCGGGCTGTTCTACTACTAGTAATTTGATATGCACCACCCAATTTCTAACTACAAATCCAGATGCAGGAAATCAGGTTGATGAAATTTATACGGATTTTTCAAAAAACTTTCGACAGACTTGAACACAGTGTTTTGCTACACAAACTGTCAGCATTTGGTCTAATAGAATCTGATTTCTGATTTAGTGAGGTTATCGCAACATCTGGTGTTCCCCACGGCTCCGTATTCGGACATATTATTTAATACCGTTATAAATGATATCACCAATGATTTTCAATGTAAAATCTTACTATATATTGGCGATTTAAAACTATATAATCATATTGCTAGTATAGAAGATTGCTGAATTGCAGTTTGATCTCATACGACTATCAACCTAGTGCAGCAATAAGCTGCAATTAAATATCGCAAAATGTAATTCGATGATATATTATCGTATGCAAAATCCAGTAAAATGTGCTTATCAGATTAATAACGAGGAGGATGTACTTGAAAGCTCCGTTTCTATTTTTTTTTTTCTGATTTTAAGGTTACCTTAAAATGCGTCGCATTTATTACCCTTTTTATTATTTTTTCACTAGGAGCCCTCTTCCATACGGAATACCTGAAGGTAACTTTACGAATATAGACGGTTGTATTACCTATCGTTTTTAATGTTTAATTTCATTTATATAAATATTGATTATAAATCTTAAATATTTTTAGATATTAAAAGATATGATGATAGAAATTGACTATGATGCTGATGGTACTGTATCTTTGGAAGAGTGGAAGAGAGGTGGATTAACAACAATACCATTGCTAGTTTTATTAGGACTCGATGCGAACGTAAAAGAAGACGGAAATCATTTATGGAGATTAAAACATTTTAGTAGGCCAGCTTACTGCAACCTTTGTTTAAATATGTTAGTAGGATTGGGCAAAAAAGGACTATGCTGTACTTGTAAGTAACATAAATAACAGTAAATATAGTTAATTTCCACCATAAAAATTTGAACTTAATAGTAAGTTAGTAATATTTATGGTGTATCTGTTTATCGGATAGCCTAAATTAATATATTCGAGGTAACACTTTTATTATACTTTTTTTACGAGGAGGTCTTGGGAGCAGATTATTTTTTTAATTCAGTTTCCTTAATAATTGTGTAGGAAGCGATTAGTATATTCATTGGTTATTTTTATAGATACATAGGGAATTTGATGTACAAATAGTAAACAGTATTTGCCTCTTTCACCGCCTTTGTTTGTCTCCGCCAACAAACGTTTGGTATTTTTTCAACGACACATGTATCGTCGCACACTTTCCATAATAATGACTGTGGAGATGTGGACTATCTCACAATTTTTTACATCCACTAACGCACTACACTAAACAGAACACATCGAATAAATAAAAATGTTTTTATACTCGCCGTACACACAACAGATCTCTAGCTTGAAAGTTCTCGAACTGAACAAAATTGTTAAATGATATAAAAAAAATGCCCAAATAGAAGGCCAATCCAGCAGGTAGTTGGTTAGACGGTTAACAATGTACTTTGTTTAGGGAATATAATTCTCGGCGATTGACGACTACTCACCGGCGCACGGCGCCAGTTTTATATGCAAAAGATTAATTAATGTGTAAATACACTATCAAAAATTACAATTTACTTTATTTATTACTAGTATATTACGCGTTTTTCACCCAAACGAAAAATATTGCATAATCAGTTATATCTAAAAAAAGTTTCTTTTAATTTTTTGTTTAGGGATTTAGACAAATTTATATCAACAAGCGTCGAAGTATAAAACAAATCGAAAAAAATAGGAGGCAAAATACATAATAACATAAAATTCTATATTTCAGTATGCCAAAAAATTATCTTTGCCAAATCAGAAAATATTCTAAAAATATTAAATAAAATTAATAGGAGCAGATACTTTTAAATGGGCTGATGAATGGAAAAAAAGCACGAAGACCCTACCACAACCACTAGGAAAAATGTTTAACATAAGTGTTATTCAGAAACCCCTCTAATTTTAAATTTTGCTCGGAGTTCTGTAATTACTTTAATAATTTTAAAATGATTAGTATTTAATTTAACTAAAGTTTTTCAATAATTATTGTGTACTGAAAAATATAGGAACACTAAACATAAAACAAATGATTGGTTAAAAGATTTAATTTCAATTTATTGCATTACATTACTTTAAATTAAACTCTCAACTGGGTGCTATTTTAAATTCTATACTTTATTATAACTGATTACTTTACATCCATTAATTATAATTAATTACTTTATACCCATTAACTTTTAGTCGTGAAGTTAATATGTAGGAAAGTATAACTATATTATCAGTCATTAATTAAAATTAAGAATTTAATTAGCGATTAATTACCTTTATTTCTCTCATTATGTATAAATAACACTAAGATTCACAGAATAACCCTAACGTTTACTATAGACAAATTCGTACAGAATAACAGAAATGGTATAAACCAGTATTTGTTATATTTAAATCAATTAAATTAATTCTAAAATAGACTTTTACTGAAATTAATTATTCCAAAAGTAAAACTTATTTCATATCGGCTTCTTAACAACCAGTAAATGTCCCCGGTCCTAAATCTCGAACTAAATCCTTTTTCTTGAGAAAAGATTATTTTCATTTCTTCATTAACATAATACTAACCGATGCGTTTCTATATGTTATAGTTATATAAAGAAGGAGAAGTGAAAAAAAGGGGGGAAAAAGGGGAAGGGGGGGGGGGGGAAAAGGGGGGGGGGATAAAATTAGGGGAAGAAAATTTTAACCAGTACCGAAATAATAATATAAAGCAGTAGCACATTTAATTTTAACATAATTACTTTAGCATTACAATTAAATTATACATTTAATTAACACGAATGATGAAAACGAATAATAAACACAATTCTATTTATGTTTATGATAATAATTAATAACACTATTTACTGGATTTAATAAATCCTTCACGTCGCTATCGTATTTTCTTAACTGACTCAATATATTTAAATGATGGTTTCCATCTAACCCAAGTACCTACTATCTCTAAGTCAAGACTGGTTAAGTTCTTGTAAATATTACCCCAAAAATGGATGACACCGATTTCATAAACAAATTTAACAAATCGTCTTATACACTATGTGACAATAAGTATCTATGTACATATTTATTGTTTTGGAAAAATAGAATCATGCCAATCGAAACAACAAACTATAAGCAAAAAAATGTTTTTTTTTTAGTAAATACACAGTTCTGGAGATATTAGCTATAATTAATTTCGCAAGTCTCTGACAACGACTGTAATTTTGTCAGGTTGGTTCGCTCTAAGGGTTTATTTATTAAATAGAATTGCACAGATTTCACTTATCCAATTATATTCCAATTATTATTTTAAATTTGTGAGTCTTCTAGCCAATAATTTTATAATTATTTCAGTTTGTAAATACACCGTTCATGAAAGATGTGTGGCGAGAGCCCCTGCGAGTTGCATAGCAACTTATGTAAAAAGTAAAAAAATCCTGTCAGACGTTACAACACCATTGGGTGGAAGGAAACTGCCATGGAAGATGTGCCAGATGCAGAAAACCAGTTAAAGCTGGAATTACCGGATTACACTGCCGATGGTGTCAAATTACTGTAGGTATTTATTTAATATTGCTTTGGTTTAAATATACCCTGAAAATTACACTCGAAGATATACAGTATGTGCACTGAAACATTAGACATAGTACATTGAAGGAAAATTGAGAATAGGCATCGTATCGCGCGAATTGTCGCTGTGCGCTGTTGACCCCACAACAGCTAGATGGAAAATGAATTCTCTCCTATCATAATGTTGACGAGCGACGCGACGGCTTACCGTGTTTCTCTCTGGTTTATATTGTAACGTTGCCATTTAAGAGACCCATATCAAATAATTTAGTACACAACCTGTATATGCTTTTGTTTGATGTTTAGACCAAGCATTTCAATAATTTCTGTGTTAGTTAATTCGAGTATGAGTGTCCTCGATTTTATCCACAAACGCTAAAAGGTTTGTTTATCTTTCACCTTTCGAATTATCGGAATAATCCAATAAAATCTGTAAATATCCAGTTTAAAGTAGAATCTGAGCTGCAATCAAAAATAGAGCTAACAGAGTAATCAACATAATTTATTACAACATTTGAGCGCTAACACTAGAAGATGCTTTTGTCACATCGTATACAAAGAGAACTTTTGATAAGATAAACCAGTTTTTTGTCAATTCATGATAGACGAGTGTGCTTTATGCAATAAAACTCAATTCATTTCGTTGATGAGATTTTTTGAAGGGCGGGTAGTTTGAGGTTTCAGCGATGGGTGATGCTCGGAAAATAATCAGTTCAATCGCACTTCATTTATGTATGGTTACCAGTTTTATCACATTTGTATGTTTACTACAGTGGTTGTATTTATTTATAATGCACTGGAATAAGAGGCTATTATAGTTTGCTAAGTTTTTTTATTTTCATCATAATTATTTCTTCTTCCCCAAATAACACATAACCATAGATAGCCGGTATATCAATTATTAAGTTAAAACCTTACGTGATGTACTATATAGTATTTTTTTTATTTGAAGATGACCAGTTTTCATTTTGTCGCATATACTTACTAGTAGTAGTGGAAAGTGAAAAAGATATGTTATCATTTTCCTACATAGGTAATGTTAATATGTAATTATGGAGATATTCTTACAATGGGTATTAGTAATCATATAGATTTAGTTATCTTACTTAGTGAATTTGAATTATTATATGCACTTACTGATTCCCATTCCTGTAGTAGTCATTGGCATTAATTCGCCTTTTTATGATTACTACGTATATACCATTTGAAAATAATATCTCTATGGATCATAGTTGCCCGATAACCAATTTATTTAAATATTGTGTTATTGAGTTGATCACAAGTAGTAGTAGTAGTAGTTACTTATTTTACTAGGTAAGTAAGCCACAACTGGGCCTTTTTTACCGAGTTAATCACAATGTGTTGGGTGTAATATTTAGTAGCATTAACAATTTAACTTAATTTCAGTTACATAACAAATGTGTGTCACAAGTTAAGGCAGAATGCGGTTTAGGTGAACATGCCGTCCATATTTTACCACCAGTGTCAATTTGTCCCATTGTTCTCGACAGGCAGAGATCTCTTCAGAAACGTGGCTCTAAATATGGACATGACAATGTAAGCAAACATTTTTTTTTCAACATTTACAAAATTTTATAAATTACATGAATTTTTTGTCATTTTGTCGGTATATAATTATATGTGAAAAATACCATTAAGAAAAGAATCGGACCTGATCCATCGCAGGCGTTCAGTGGGTAGTGGTAGGTCAATGTCAATCAGTCAGGGGTCATTTGGAAGCAACTACTAATAATGGAAAAGAGCAGAATCAAAAAAAACTGCTGATTATTAAATAACTGTCCTCAAAGTTTAGCTTAATGTTGCATTTGCATATTGTTTGTATCATTTTATCGAAATAGCATTTCAAACATAACCGTGTAAAAATAAACTCAAAACAGTTTTCTTATTCTAAATCCTTCACGAGTTTATTAATTTAATTAGTTTTTGTTTGTGTATATGTATCGATTTATTTATAATATTAAATATTTTGTACAATTCTAGGGTTCCATATCAACTTCAAATAAACAGCCAGCAATGTCTTTCCAAATAACGACAACTCCAAATTCAGTACCTTTGTTAGTTTTTATTAATCCAAAATCTGGGGGTAGGCAAGGATCTAGAATACTTAGGAAATTTCAATACATTCTAAATCCCCGGCAAGTACATATCTTGGGAACAGGAACTGGACCTATGCCCGGTCTAAGTATGTTTAAGGATGTGGCAAATTTTAAGGTGGTTTGTTGCGGAGGAGATGGAACAGTGGGGTGGGTTTTGGAAACAATGGGTAAGTTTTCATAAACTTAAGATAGGTTTTAAAATTACTCACTGCGTTCTCTTTCCTAATGAGATTTCCTTCAAAACAAAAAAAGAAAAGAATAAATATGAGTACATTTCCCATTGATAGCAGTATTGCTCCCTTATAAAAAAAAAAAAAAATTCAACCTGCTAAAAACGAATTGAGTGTAAGTAACGTAACAGATAATGGCATTAAATGAAATGCTGTAAAAGTTGTACAATATCCCGGAGTATAAACTGCAAAAAATGCACTTTTTGAAATATTTACGCCTGCTTCAATACAATCAATATATTTTAATGATATTTTCATGCCATTCATAGACGCAGCTCATTTGCAAAAGTGTTCTCACAACACACTATAAGTAAAGATTTACTTATAGTATCTTAACCTTCATGTGGCACTAAGACTAGTCCACGATAGAACGGGAACTCTTGGCTATCGTTTGACCAGTCAATAATATCAGACTTTATTTATTTGGAATGAGATTTAAATTAATAATAGTGATAACCTAATCTATGTTCCATTTAACACTTCAGAATCTTACGTATAGTATTTACCAGATTCGATAACAATTTTTAGATAGATATTAACAGCTAAAACTATAACTATATCTATAACTATAAATTAGCGAAGGAAAGTAAATCAATCTGTGTAACGTTTATCTAAAAAAAAACGTTACCTGTTGTACAAATAGTGTTTAGTTTCAGTTGATAAAATTTATTTTTATAGCTTTTGTAACTATTAATCCATTTATTTAAAAAAACAAAAGAATTTGTGAGAACTTCCGGTTTTCCCGGAATTGCATAAACTCTATATTCTGTAGAACACTTTATACAGTTTTTTGTAGTTGCTTTACTATGTGCGGAATCTCGTGCAATAACCAAAATATTAAAAACCTGAAATAAAAATATTTTGCGAGACATGCAACTTAAAATGAACTTTATATCATACTTAGATTCAAAGAAAAATGAATAATAAATAAAATGACTAAACTTTAGACCTCAGCTTCAAAAACAACGTACGTTTTCAAAGACTTTAGTATCTGAGACGTTTTAAGAGTAAGCAGATAATATCTTTGAAAAAAATGTCTCTATAGGTCTTATGGTCTAGCAGCTTCTTATAAAAATTTTAATCGAATCCGATAAATAAAGATGTTAAGGTACTAAATGTTTCAAAACACACGGTAGCTGTACACTATAAAACTCATATCAAGTTTCATACATGTTTTCAGAGTAATATTATTTCAATTTGTTTTCCTAAGAGTACACCAGTAAGTCATTACTTCTATGAGATAACGGATATCAGTAATATCACCTATTAAAATGGGACGAATCTTATTTTATTGCTGAATAATTGGTGACAAAATCTTCCGTAACATAAATATGTCAAAATGAACATTATCTATATAGTTTTCAGAACCCTAATTATTATCACGGATTGTTTCTAAAAAACATTAATAATAAAAAAATTCTATGATATAAGTTGAAACCCTCTATGTGAAGATACACTGACGTAGTTTTCCACAAAACACCAAAATACCTTATGCTGCACCCGACGCGCGTTTCGCCACCCAAGTTGGCAACCAGTTTTAATCATCTCAAGATGATGCCAGCTTGGTTGGCGAAACGGCATCAACTGCGGTATATGATGTTTTGGTGTTGTATGAAAAACTACGTCAGTGTTAATAAAAAAATTATCCGCAAATCTTGGTGGATGTGATTATGGTACCTGAACATAAAAATAAAATTAAATATATAAAATAAGGAATAATAAACATTTTAATTAACGAATTATATTTTTCAGATAAAGTGGAATTGGAATGTCAACCAGCAGTTGCAGTAATACCCTTGGGTACTGGAAATGATTTGGCAAGGTGTTTGCGATGGGGAGGGGGGCTATGAAGGAGAATCGATTCATAAAATGTTGCATAAAATTGCCAGGGCTTCCACAGTTATGCTAGACAGATGGTTGATAGAACTATCTGATACTGAACTTCCAGATCCTGATCAAAAAATTGCAGATACTCGGATCCCATATAATATTATCAACAATTATTTTTCAATAGGTGTTGTAAGTATAGATTTTCAGTACGAGATTTTATTACTTCTGTGGGATGTAAATATTAGATAAATAGATGCTAGGTTTGTTGGTTTGTATACTTATCAGAGATAATCAGCTTCTCAGGGCTATGGCTTCAGGGCCACTTATTCTATGAAAATTAATAGAAAATAAAATATTGAGAAGTATTTTCTTAAAGTTTTTCCACTAAGGTGACGTGCAAATTTCATAAGAGAAAAATAAAGCGAGTAGAACTTTTCCAATTTTTTGTTACATATTTTTTTCATTTTCAAACCTCTGACGCTTGATGCTATTAGGAAAAAATTAAGGCATGCTCAATTGTTAATTTTTGTTTGTAATGTGTTTTATTAAATTTTAGGATGCCGCCATTTGTGTAAAATTCCATTTAGAGAGAGAAAAGAATCCAGAAAAGTTTAACAGTCGAATGAAAAATAAATTGTGGTATTTCGAATATGCTACTTCTGAACAATTCTCAGCTTCCTGTAAAAATCTTCACGAACATATTGAAATAACTGTACGCAAAAACTACCATATGGTAACTGATTGATGCAATAAATTATTTTCTTTTAGTGTGATGATGTTAGTTTAGATCTAGCAAATGGACTTCCTTTACAAGGCGTAGCACTGCTCAATATTCCTTATACACATGGAGGTTCAAACCTCTGGGGTGAACACTTATCGGGTTCACGAAGGCGAAGTAAAAAAGAAAAAAAGACAAAAAGAAATGAGTACTAGTAGCTTTAATTCTGTAGATCTAAGTGTGGCCCTGCAAGGTAATAATGTAATTTAAGTTTAAAATAACAAGTAAATTGATTATAGTTTCTAATATACTGACAAAAAACAAATGCCTTAATTATAGTACTGTCATTATTATTAGCTTCTGAGCCTTTTTCAAAAATCTGAAATATCGTAACTTTTACACACGCAATATTAATCAAATTATTCTAATTAACTGCCAAAAAAATTAATATGTTTCCACAAAGGTTAAATGTCACAGAACTACATGAAAATAAATTACCATGTGGTAATTCTTCTAAGCCTTGGTTATCTGACAACTAAATAAGACAAAAAAATAATAAGTAATTCTCTTTCGTTTTGAAAATGAAATCTGTTTCCATTTTCAGTCATATATTATTTAGCTTTCTGTAAAATATGTGAAGTATGAAACATGACACATATTATTTGTTTATATGATATCCATAGATACTTAATACAACTGTTGATACTTAAAAATTATAAGATTAATATTGTTCAATTCTTCTTTTTTGCATCGGTAACCACATTATACCAACGCAATTATGACTTAAATGAATGATATAATTTGTGTTTTACCCATGGTAATAGGGTACTAATACATAATTTGGTTATATTAAAAGCAATGATTGATTTTGTTAAAAAGGTGTCTGTTTACTTACACGATACAATTATAATAACAATAACTATTAATATAATCGAGAGTTTATTATTTTTAGATATCGGTGATGGCCTTATCGAAGTAATAGGTTTAGAAAATTGTCTTCATATGGGACAAGTCAGAACAGGTCTCAGGGCGAGTGGAAGGAGATTAGCACAGTGTTCTTCCGTCACAATAAAAACCAAGAAAAACTTTCCCCATGCAAATTGATGGGGAACCTTGGATGCAACCACCTACTACGGTAAATACATTATTAAAAGACATCCTCTTTTTTAAATTATTAGTTGTTATTTACATTTTACGATTCTTGTTACGGCAATTAATTTGTGAATTTCGTAATGCGAAAATAATGTGATTGGCTTAATTTGAATAGATTTTCAGCGGAGCTGAACTAGTTCAATATTACCTAAATTCAAATTGTGAGAATAAAAAATGTATCACGTTTGTTTTGTTGTTGTTTTATTTAATTATATCAAGTTATAAATTCGCAAATACCTACATTTAAACATGTCCATACTCTTCAGTGATTGTTAAAATAACATTTGTCAAAGACGAATGTTTTTATCACGCTATTGGTTTGTATTGGTTTTATAGTCCGTTTTGTGTATCATCAGAAATAGTACCCACACATTTTTCCGCTATTTTTCTTTTTTTTTGTATTTACTGGAAAATTAAATGTGATGTATACAAGTTAAAAGGAAATACTTATCAGTCTCGTTCACGTTAAGAAAATGTTGACTTACCTAATTTAAGATTTCAAGCATTTGACGGAGAAATTCATTTTCGTATTTTGAAAATTGCGCTGGCATGGACCTTGCTATAAAGCCATCTAAAAAAATTGAAAGTGAACGAAATGTTATAGAGTAGCAATCCCTAACCACTCTAATATTGAATTTGATTAAACTATTTGGCAAATCTCGCCCCGTTTATATTTAATTTGTTAAAAATGTGATCAATATCTCACGTCTTTTCCGATTCTTTCTGACTAATTTATTCTTACATGACTAAACCAACGCAACATTTTACTGTCAACAATTTCCCTGTCGTATCGTATATTCCACGAACAACCATTATTCGTCGCTAAGTGTTTTTCCAACAGTTCTCCGGCATCCATAACATTCGCATCAGGGGATTATTATTTTTTCTTGATACCCATGATTCATTATCATACACAAACGTCACATTTTTCTAACTATTACCGATATTGTTTTTGGTGAATAAATAGATTATGAGATATTATCATGAAGTTGAGTTCAGCCGTTAATTAGTTCTGCAAAATTTTTTCTGTGTTAGATTATGAAGATTGTGAGGCAACGATGAAATACACACTTTTGACTCTGGAAAAGGTAATGAGGAATCCGAGATATATGAATATTTTTCAAAGAAAGTGTATAGGAATCGAAACGTCTTTTGCTAATTGAAGTAAAAAAGTCATGTCATGTAAAAAATAATCGGAACGTCTTGATGACGCGACGGTGAGGATATGAATGCGCACATGATACATATATTTTCACTGAGAGCCATGTTAAATAAGTTCAATGTAGAATTTTTTCAATTTATTTATATGCCAGCAATAACTTCCAGGTCGCAGATTGTGGTCTAAACATATCACTAAATAACACAAAGGAAATAAAGTATGTCACACTTTAATGCTAGACTCCAACCAAAATTTTTGCAGTAAGCCACAAGTATGATTGTAATTATGTGGTTACACGATTTTATTGGTGGCGCTAAACTTAAAAAACAAGTAGGGAAATCAAAGAAAAACGAGGACCTATTATTGCTCTCTACGTAGAAAACTTATTAACACAACATTCAACTTAATTTAGTCATTTATTTAAGGTCGGCCTATTTCCGCTACCAAGGGAAATGCTAGAAAATGAACTATCCCCAACCTGAAAACTTTGCCGAACCTGCTTTTTGTCAATGAGTAAATTACTTTTACTTATTTAACATATTATAGACAAGGGACCGTTTGCTTTACATCCCCTCCGAAAGATGGTATATTTACTACACAATCCTCGCCTAGGATTACACAGCTTGTGCTTTTTAAGCTGATATACAAGCCGCTAGACGACTGGGGCGAGTCTGCAGTGATTCACTGCTCTGATTGTGTCCTATCCAACTATTAGCCGCATTACCCGTTGCTTTACTTTTTATATCGTTCCCCACGATGTCGATGCTCATCTTAATCTACAAGCCGTTGTTATGCTGTTTTGAAGCACTTTCAACGTGCTAGTCAAAATCTGAGGGCAAAAATTTGAAAATATCCACCTTCATCTCTCCACTTTTATTGTAAATTTAAACGTCACCAACAGAATCATGTAACGCAAAAATGAAAACGAAAAAACTTTTATTGGGAATTTATCTTTACTTTAAGTAAATAAAGGAAACGTTATTAGCAATAATAACTAATAACCATTGTAGAAGAATATCTCACCTCATTGATGTAAGTAGTATTTGTTTATTTTCAGATACGTATCACTCATAAAAACCAAGTGCCAATGCTGATGGCACCACCTCCTGAGAAAGGAAAAGGCTTCTTCAAATTTTTTCGTAGGTAGAAATTTAAAAGTTAGTTATCTCAAAGTGATATTAAATTTAATTATTCCTTAAAACTCTAGTCTTTTGCAAAGTTTATTTAAAAATGACAATAACCTTATTTATTCTGTTTTTATGTACAATTTTACATGTCACTTTTGTTTCTTTACTTCATGTTCTTACAAAGTTATTGGAAGTATGTGAATTTTCGATTATAAAGGGGTATTTATTATTATATGTGTAAGTGTTGAAAATCGATGTAATATTTGTTTCTTTTTGTAAGTTTTGGCATTATACATAGTATAATGCTAGCTGCTATACAATAAATTTAAATACCCTCTTAACGGGTGAAAATAGTAAATGTAATATCTAGAAAATCATAGGGACCATATCGCTTCACCAGAATCCCGCCAAAAAGTACCTACGCCATTATTAACATGTAATTAAATTGTAGTTACTGTTCAAGTTAAAAAAAATGTACAGCACGTGTTTATGCATTTATTTCAAATTTTAGATTAAAAATTACATTTTTATTTGTTATATTATGTATTAATTATCAAGGTTACTTGAACAAAAAACTAAAGGTAAACAGATTTAGTGATTAATAGTAGCAAGCAAAGAATTAGATGTAAGAATCTAAAAAATAACTGCCAATAAAAAAATACAATAGTTTAAGGAAATACCATAAAAATTAGAAATAGGACAAAAATTAAAATTTTTTATAGATTCTTTGTGGCTAAATATAATAAGAAAGATAAGCAGCACAAATATATATAGCAAGAATGTATGCACTGATAATTTATCAAAAAAAGAAACACTGTGTTTACCACATTTCAATTAAATATAAATAAATTCATCAACGATTATTCGAATATGAATATGAAAATATAACTTCTATATTTTTTTAGGAAAAAAGTAAGGATAATTTTCATTTAACATTTTCATATTACATAGTTTTCATATCTGTCAATTTTGTTAATTTATATCAAAGTCCTAATAATAAATTTAGTTAATTGGAATTAATGATATTATTAAAATGTTTAATCTTGTAGCTAATGACGATGAAGCCGATCCTGCTTTTCTGCATTGTTCGAAAAGATCCGGTCTCTATAAATATATTGGAATTCAATTTATTAGTATCCATCTGTCCCCGATTTCTGAAAATGATAGTTGTAATGAATTAAAAATGTTTTAATTCATATATCATATTTAGAGACTGAATCTAATTTTTTGTATGTTCAATTTTTCGAAAATATATTTTCTGTGGAGATATGACAAAATGTTATTGAGGTTATTTAGAATTTAAAGTTGAGTCTAATAGTAAAAATGTGCCTAACTTGATATTGATTCTTTTAGATAAATGTCTGAAGGATTTATGGAATAATGCTATTTAGAGGCAAAAATTAAAAAAAAACAGTTTGTAATCACTTTATTTTGAAAATAAGAACATAGACTTAAAATTAATTATTACTTTCAAGCGAAACAATACGAAGGCGTATAAGGGCCAACAACTTTATTTTTATATAATTATGCCTAATTGTCACTTCAATGTGTCAATTCGAAGTGACAATTGTCACATTGAAGTGACAATTGCCAATTCGAAGTGACAAATGTCACTTCGTGATAAAAGAAGCATATAATTCTAAATTCTATGCGATTTGGCGTTGGATTTTAAGTTGCCATAGTGCCCTCGCAGTGGATTTTGTTGTCTAATCTGCGGAAATATTTAAATATCAAAAAAGTTTCTTCGACCTTACTTTTTTGAGTTTATTGAGTATCAGTCAATAATATAAGTACTTTAAAAATATTTAAATCTACATGATATACAGTGTGTTCCAGAATGTTGTTTACAAGCGATATCTCCCTTATCGGAAAAGATAAAAAGATTAACTAAAGAAGCTTATCAACGACATCAAAAAGTTCTACTGTCTAGTGATTACACCCTTGAAACGATGTTGCTTCTTACAATCTTTAACACTGTTTTTTAAATTGAACGCTCTAAAATTTTACACTGCAATTGAATTCCACCTTGAATGTGAATACTATGATATACAATATTAAATACTTTGCCGTTACCTATATTATAATTATAATAAAAAAGTCATTTTCGCAAAATAATAAAAAAAAATGTAATTCGCATCAGTTAAAGAAACTGTTTATCTGTGGTAATGGTAATGCAGGCATTTTATAGTAGGTATTCAAACTTTGCTCCGCCGGACTCCACACAGGCTACAGACAGTCGTAAAACCCGTGTTACCATTACATTTGTGTTACTAATGCATATTACAATTTTTTGATTATTTTGCAATATACATTTTATATCAAATATGATTTGAAGGAAACAACTACTCAGCGGGCAAATACCCCGACCTGCATTGGATTATACCTTCAAATCATGATAGATCGGTAGCCAATATCATTTGTCAATTCCTAACCACACATAGACCGGTTTCGAACTTATTAGTTCTCATCAGTATGCCATAGGACATGGAACAGACAAATGATAGTGGCGAACCTGCTAGTCTTATACTGACTAAGGTAAATTGAGTAGTGGTGAGAGGTATGTAAAACTTCTCGTATGGTCCAATGCTACTATCCGACCGACATCGTAGATGTCTCTGTGGCAGATAGCGACTTGCGAAGCAAGTACCGAGGGGGCGACCTCTAGCCCAGGGAAGGAAACAACTACTCAGCGGGCAAATACCCCGACTTGCATTGGATTATACCTTCAAATCATGATAGATGTTTGATGAGGAATTGACAAATGATATTGGCTATCGATTTTTTCATGATTTGAATTCGAATTAACAATTGTCACATTGAAGTGACAATTGTCACTTTGAATTGACAATTGTCACATTGAAGTGACAATTGTCACATTGAAGTGACAATTGTCACATTGAAGTGACAATTGTCACTTCAATTGACAATTGTCACTTCGAATTGACAATTGTCACATTGAAGTGACAATTCGGCATAATTATATAAAAATAAAGTTGTTGGTCCTTATACGCCTTCGTAAAACAAGACTAAGCATCCAAATACGAAATTTAAACTTAATACAAATTTAAAAGTTTATACTTAGCCTTTCCTTATTTTGGTCAAATTAGCAAAGTTGACCATAAATGCTACACTTCAATTTCGTTGGACATATTTTGGGGTTATTTCTCTTAAATTTATGACATTTCCATAAAAAGGCAACGAAAATTGTGCAAATATCACAATCATTAATAAAACATTTGAAATATTGGATCAATTTTATAATTATCATGTTCATCTATTATAATCAGCCGAACGATATATTTTTGATTTTAATAATTTGTTTCAAACAAATACTATCATAATCGATATAAGTAACCTAGGAACTGTACCGATCTAAATATTCTAAAGCCGGGTCCAGACGATGCCAAATATTTGTCAAATGTAAACAAATGTAGCATCGAGTGGATCATACGATGTTTGTCAATGCTATCGTGTGTAGATTTGTCCCAATAACAAATGTTCGACAAGCATACGAACATTCCGCATCGTGTGAATGATGCGTACCAATGCTCGAGAGGATGCGTTCACTTGTCAAATATTCGTCAAACCAGTACATAAGGCATATTGTTTGGACCATGCAACGAATGCATTTCAACCGATGTGTGACGGTTCGCTTAGAGGACTGTAAAGAAACACCTCAAATCAGACGAATCTTCCTTCACACATCAATAAAGTCAGTGTTGCCAATTCAATGCCTTTTACACTAGATCTGGTGCATTTAACATTTAGTGGGCAAAAATGAGCTTTTGGTGTATTATGTACATTTGGTGTATTGAAATTGAAAAAATCTAACGTATTCACCTTAGAAGACAAAATGACAATTCAGTGTTCTTCGAAAAGTGTTTGCAAAGAAATTATCTACCGATAAGAAAATAATAAAATTATCACAACATTATCTGTGGGGTTTGTCCGTAAGATTTATTCTTCTGTGATTTGATTTGTTGATTTATGAAAAGCCAAATAGTATAAACAATAAACGCTGTTAATAGTTGATAGTTGAAATCATCGTTTGCGGTTTTAGATTGTCATATCGGTATTTTTTAAAATAATTGTCGATATTCGAAATGTTTTTTCTTTTTACAGAGAAACATAAATTATCAATTATTTAGTGGGTATTCTGGATTCACAAGCTGGTCAGAGTCATTATTTCTCTATATTCATTTCAAATTTAGCGAATTTAAACAAGCGCGTAGACACGCGAAAAACTGGCAAGCGTACATATTGTGTGTAGAAAGTAACGATTTTGAGGAGATATTTGTCATGGGCTCACACACATCGTGTATACGAACAACTAATAAATTCGTGCCAAATATTTGACACATTGATATTTGACGAATGTTTGGCGAGTCTGGAACTGGCTTACCTATGAAAAAATAATAAATAACACGGCAGATTTCTTCATTGAAAATAACATTTCGTTTTAAATTTGAACATTTTTTATTTTTTTTTTTACATTATTTATATATCAAGGCATTATTTGGATTTAAATCATTCTGCGTAAATATGTTAGAATTTGATTTATGCATTGAGAAGCTGAAACTAAAATTAATTTTAAATTCTATAACCTTTAATATAACCCAAAATCTATGTATGTACTGGAATAACTCCTCAATGTATATTTGATACTGTAAAATGGAAAAATAGGTTCAGAATTTCCCACAAACCACAAATCCGATTTGAAAAACTTTCTTAAATTATTAAAAAAAAAATGAAACTGAATATTATCCTACCTTTTAAATAATCTAAAAATTATCGATTAATAACACAATGAAGAAAGTTTTTTTTTTTCATTTTTAAGAACTGTATACTAATCTTTAATTCCGTGTTGTTGGTATGTCACTACGTCGGAAAGATGCAACTTTTTTGATAAATTAGCCCATACATGATTTAAGAAAAACGAAAATACTAATTTCAGATTTTTCGGGTATTTCACAAACGATCAAAGTTTTTTAAAATTAAATTTGTGATGTATTAAATTCTACATATTTTCGGCTGTTTAACTTTCTCGCTAACTCCTCTAATTACTTCGAAATTGAGATGGCTGTAATCTGGGCCGGGTTTTCCGTATATGTGCCTACGCAAAAGTTCTGTGGTGCCACCAAGTCACCAGTCCTCCATAAAAAATAAGTAAAAATACAAATATTTGGTGTACCTATATTAAAAAAAAAAAACAACGTATTTTAATTATGAACAAAACATAACAAAATGAAAAACAGAACTAATCCATTTTTCATAACTTCTTGCTTGCTGAATCATTAAAAATCAAGAGCAGTAGTCATTTCACCATTTATAGACAGAACTGCCTAATTCGTAGCTCCTTTTTGACTAACTGAATTTCGTAAATATATTTTCATTCTCTTTAAAATTGAAAACAATCTCTCCTCCCTTACATTTGTTACTGGCATGGTTAAAATAATAATTCTTGATCAAATTTCTAATAAGTTAGGAAACATTATAGTCACGTTTTTTTCTCTAACAAAAAAAAAGTTTCCTTACAATAATAACTTCCTCAATATTTTCAGTAATGTATCCAAATACATTATTGTATTTGATTACACGAGGCATCTGAGTCATAGCCAAAAAAATTAAGTAAAACACTGCTATAGCGTCTACAAGTACATTTTGCTAGTCTATTATATATGTCAATGATCAACGCCAGGAATTAGAGAATTTGAAATTAGAATTAGGCACTTCTGTTATATATGTGAAATTCTATATGCGCCCCTTTGCGTTTTTGGCGCCCCTAGACCTAGTTTGCCTATTAAATAATCTAGTCCTCGCTGTACTATTAGTATACTGAAAGTAAGGTAGCTATGTATTTACATCGAAAAGTGAAACACCTAATATTCTAAATTCATGTTGTTAATGAATGTGGCACATTATTTTGGTCAAATGTACGAATTTTACGATAATATCATAATATTCATTTCTCAGCAGCCCCGACCGGTCGGCTACTCAATAAGTACTGCAGAGCTGCACATAACCGCATTACACCTAAAAGGCGGGCGGTCACTACAAACGAAATGAAACTAAGCTAAGAAAAAATAAGTTTTGAATAAATTAGCTACCATATTTTTAAATGCACCCGCTGTCACTGAAGCGAAACTAAGCGAAAATATCTGAATGGAGATTGAAATTTTATCTTCGCGTCGTTTATTTTAGGTCGTGTCAGAATCGAACGATGTTTTTACAGCGAATTTTTAATCTTATATACAAGTACGAATTTATCAAAGTCTCAGTACCTATTGATCGTCGCAAATTTGTATCTTGATTTTGTACATCAGCGGCTATCAGTTCATGCAAATCATCAAATTGTGCTCGTGACACTCCAAAGTAATTCTTGAACTTCGAATCATCCAGTTCATTAATAAGTTTATGAACTTCTTCAAGTGTTTCTCTCCTTACCATGTAACCACTCATCCAAAAAATTGTTTGTCTCCTCCATGCACGCTAAACTGACATTTTAAAAAAGATCTGAATAATGATATTCCTAAGTTATATCCATTAACATCAGTTCTGTTGATGCAGAGCTAATTTTTCACTAAAAATTTGTGCACGTCAACTTCATGAGACTAAAAAACGACTAATGGTAATGGTAATGCTGGGGAGGCTGACACCTGGCAAATAGGCCGCAGACGGAACCTTTTTACCAACCCCCAGCTGTCTCCTCAGCCATGTGCTTCTCTTGCTCCCTCGTCGATTCTTTCCGACCTTCTAATGAAGTCACTCATTGCGAGGAAACTCATCTCCTCCTTTAGAAGCGCCTCAGAACCGAAGATACTATGTCTCAGGCTCCCAAACACTTCACACTATCCAAGAAAGCGGTAAGATGTTTCTTCACCATTCCCGCATCCTGGACATGTAGGGTCTTGCTCAATATCTATCAATAATAGATGCAACCTAAGTCTGCAGTGGCCTGTCTGAACTTCGATTAAAAGATTCAGAGTCTTCCGACTCCGGCCCAGTAAACAAGCCGATCTAGATTTGTTCGGCCCCGTCACAAAATCTAGAGTTTGCCTGCAGGCCCTGTTGGTCCTCCAATGCTTCCTCAGTGTCTCGTGGGCCCACTCATTAAGGGCCGTTGCCACCTGCCTTCTTGTAATGCCTAACATAGGCTCACGCGCGAGAGAGGGCTCCTCGGCTCCAAGTCTAGCCAATTCTAAGGCCTTTTCGTTGCCTGGAACTCCTGTATGTCCCGGAATCCACACCATCTCACTTGTTTATGCCTAGCAAGCTCTTCTAGGGCGTCCCCACACTCCTGAACGAGAACTGATCTAGTCCTGGGGTAGCACACCGCTTTTAGAGTAGCCTGGCTATCGGAGCAGAAGTTTATCATCTGTTCCGCCTCCTTCCTAACCTCCACCTTACCCGCCACCGCTAGGAAGGCGTAAACTTCTGCCTGGAAGACCGTGGTTACGACCCTAGAGCAAAGCTCTCTTTCATTCCTTTGCCTTTCAGATATATTCCCGCCCCGGAGGATGGTCTAGTGGCCTCCCGAGATCCGTCTGTGTAGCACACCTGAGAGTCCGGGCGGGAGTCAATTCTCCCTTCACTCCACTCCACTCCACTTTAAAACACGATTAGCTATTAAACTAAAAAATAAAACATAGTTCTCAGTGGCCGCCCCTACATAGTTTAGTTTAGCTTCCGTTATTTTCGTTTAGTTTTTCCTAGTTTCATTTCGTTCGCAGTGGGCGTTCGCCAATACAGATAAAATAATAACAGAAAGTTGTTCAATTATGATACTTTTTTATTTCTATAAAAAATAAAATGTTTAAATATGAATTTATATAAAAGATAAATTTTATCTGTTTGGTGTTAAAGCATTGTAGTATCTCCGTGACGGATCCTTGGAAAACACCTGGGCAGCGGCCTCTGGATTTCCTTCACATATTAACAAAAACTGCAAATTGAAAAACTTTATGTTCAAGTAACCTACATAGTACAGGGTGTCCAGGAATGTTCGCCAGGTTTAAATAAGACAAAACCGTATTTTTTTCGTTTATGAAAAATAACATCATCCAAATGTCTGCCTTCGTGTTTCTCAGTTTTGATCAGTCGATATCTGAAATTTTCAATGGGTACCTCTCGAAAAAATATCTTGATCTATATCCTAGATTTTTTTCTTGAATTTCACTTTCAACTCTTAGATGTTAGTAAAAGCTTCTACGTAAACTTTGGATTTGAGATAACCCCATAACAAAAATTATGAGGCTTAAATCCTGGCTTCTCGGTGGCCAATGAATATCTCTTCGTATGAAGATTACTTTTCCTGAAAATATTACCTAACGACTTCCATAGAAGCATTGGCAGTGTGTGCTGTTGCCCCACCTTGTTGATACCTGTTTTCGCTATTTATATCGTCGTAATCTTGAAATTGAGGTTTTAAAATAGTCTGTATATCTGGCAGAAGTTACGAATACTATTCTTCTCTGAGAATCTCTAAAAAAACACGGGCTAATTGTTTCCACAGCTTACATTGCGGCCCGCACTGTGACTCTTGGACTGTGGAGGAGTTTCTAATATTTTTTTCTTGAATTTGCATCACACCAGTAATGGCAATTTTACTTATTTATCGATCCATTTAAATAAAAGTGAGCTTCATCATTAAAAACAAAATGTTGTCAAATTATGTCACCATTTCTTATTGGGTAGACTTCCACTTTGAGAGCATGAAATGAATTTTATAGGGGTGAAATCTTAATTCTGCCTTATACAGGATGTAAGATGGCTGCCTATTTTCTCACACTGAGGGTTTCTCTGTACTGCTGCACGAACAGGGGCTATGTTTCCTGGGATTCTCACTGATCTACGATGACTGCAAGACTTTTTAACTATAATAGTTCCTTCTCTTTCGAATTTTTGGATCCAACAGTGAATGCTTCGTATAGAAGGGTATAGATTCAGTTTATGCAGATTGAACACGATAGAGTCGACGAACTCGAAGTAAAAAATGCTTTTACACAAAGCGCACGCTGTTCACTCGTTCACAGCTCCATTGCTATTAGATTTTCCAGGAATTCTCTCCACAGTAAACCTACCCCCGTTTACCTATCCAATTCCAAAAAATGTGGTCAACAAATCGTGTGAACATTGCTGGACACTTTTGTAAAAAATGCGTTTTTTTTTAGAACCGATAACAAGGTTTTTCCATTTTAAAATTTCTTGAATCTAACAGTATATTATGAAGTAATCAGGAAAAAAATTATACGATTGCTATAACGCATATCTACTAAAAATTGCATGTTACAATACATTTTATGTTATACGAAATATTAGTACATTCGCAATTTGTTTGTGTACAATTTTTTTAACTGGACATAGTATAGGAGAAATCGAAATATAAAAAAGTAAACATTAATTATTTATTATAACATTATACTATTTAATAGAAATAAGCATTTAAATATTTATACGCTTTAAGCGTTTGTGTATAAACTATGTTTATATTAATTGTATTTAATATTACTTAAATATTATGTTGTATTTTATTTATTAAAAGATATGTACCGAAATATAGTTAGTAGGTCAAATTTATCGATATTGTACCATAAATTCTGGTCCAGAAGGTAAGTTGAGTTTAAGCGGTTTAATTTACTATTATAATTTAATTTATGAATTGAGTATATTGCTACATAAAGAAAACAGGCTGAAACAAGTGGCTGGATGTTTTTCAGTATATCGTATACTAGATGTATAGTTGATCGTCAACTAAAATAAATATAATTAATTTATTCAAACAAATTGATAAACAAAATTGTTATAGATATATTGGAATGTTTCTCTTTTCCCCCTGGCAAGAGTTTTCAATATTTAGAGATAATTTAAGTCCACAATTCGCGACTCTTATGACGACGAACAAATTTGGAGCTGAAACTTTTGTTCACATGTTGCTCAAGCCTTGATTAATGAGAATTCTTTTCGTTTGCCGTGAGGACGAGTTTTCATTTTTTTAAACATTTAAATTTTTTAATGGTCATTTCCCACATTTTTTTATTTGCTTATTCCATAGTATTTATAAATATAAGCTCACAGAATTTTTCAGGATCTTTTTGGCCCCGGAAAACGGTTTAAAAATAATAAAGTTTAGAATTTTAGTCTTATGACGTCATCCGACTAGGTTTGGCGCCAAACACAAGCAGACAGTGAAAGCGACGACGGTATAGTTTATACGAGCACAATTGAAATCGTATAAAAACTAAAGCCAGCAAAAACAATCGGCATCTCTTTATTCTATATATTATTACATATGTACAATAAAGAGATGCCGACTATTTTTGCTGGCTTTAGTTTTTATACGATTTCAATTGGCTATAAACTATCCACAGTATTGCCAGTTTTGCGTATTATTTGAAAGAGTGATTGGTGATTTCTTACTTAATTATAAATACAATTATAAATTCATTCACATAGAATTTTTTTACCTTAGTACGAAGAGAACATTTTATTTGTACCTGTTTTACAACTTCGACATTTAAATATTTCAAAAAAAATCAGCACAAATCGAATGTTAGATTATGTTATAGATTTATTCTCCGTTGTTGTAACGGAATTGTGGATTAAAAACAAATATTAATTAATTATTATAATCATTTTTATTTATTTTTAACTTTCACCTGATAATGATGATTTTATTTGAATAGTATTGGAGCGTGCATTTTATTAAAATATCTGATGTGGCGAGCACATAACTTTCTTATACCAGTATATATCACCCTGATGTAAAAAAATCATTCTGTTTAATTCTTCACTTACCTCAAATAAATTTTAATAGCGTACTTTAAAATGTTTCATTAAAATTTTTAAATAATTAATTATCAGCGATATTCGAAACTGTCAATAATAATTCATGTCATATATTTTAATAATTTCTTCTTATTGACATTGATATTTTTGTAACTAAATTAGACATTTCAAATGTCATACTGTTATATTTATCCTAACCCCATTTTATGAGGTCAAATGTATAAAAAATTTAAGTTTACATGAGCTTTATTTAAGTTATTGGAAAATATATTCTATTGGCTTGATATAGTAGACATTATTTATTATCTTTCATCAAGAATATTGTAAAGGCAAAAACAAAAAAGTTTGTGTCCCGTGGACCACCTTTCAGCTGTCCAATTTTGCTCATCATCGAATTTATCATTGTCTTTTGCCTTTAGAACATGTGTACCAAATTTGAAAGCTTTATCTCAAAAACTGTGGCTGCTATCGTGATACTAGAGACATGCAGATAGATTTTTTTTCCATAAAGTTATGTTTTTTCATTATAATTCGTCGAGATTCGTCCAGAAATACAATAAAAAATTTTAATTTTTTTTCCCGAAATTGTACCTTTTTTCTTTGATTCATTGTGTCTCTTTTGGGTACCACATTCACCAAATTTAATGTATCACCTAAAATGTTAACAATCTTTAATTTAATGTATCATCTAAAATGTTGTTGACAATCTTAACTGCCAAATATGGAAGGTCTCCGTTAGCATTTTATGAGTTATCACGGATACACACACACACGCACCGACAGACATCATTCGGAAAATAGTCAGAATTGATCCAGGAGGGTTCAAAACATATAATTCAATAAAAATCTCGAGGTAGAAAAAAAATCACGATTACTATACTTACTTTCTTATATTAGGTATAAGAAAGTAAAAATCGTGACAAATGTACCGTTTTAAAAATAATTTAAATTACAAATAATGAATGGCAATAGTAAATCAATAACAGAATTTTTTTATTTACAATTCATTAAGTGGAATATAAATCTTAATAAAAACGACCAATAAATGCACAATTATTGAAAATACCTATATGTATGTGATTATATATTAAGTTAAAAAATACGTAAATACTTCCCTTTTATTTTGTATCCAAATTAAAATAGTCTTAAAAATGTTTCATATAACACAAAAATTAATGAAACAAATTCACGAAATCGTTCAAAATCACAAATATTCTCAAAGAGTTTTCAGCTACCAAAACAATATTTAAATAAAAAAAATATGGCAACACAGGTTCGGCCATATCAAAGGGCGTATTATTTCATTGGTTGATTAATTAATTGGCGTCAATTTTAAATTAATTCAAACTTATTATTTTTCTAATCCAAACACTTATGGATACTGATTACAGTGATTACATAAATAGTGTAGAATCATATACATTAAAAAGAAATCCAACTTTTAACATACTTAGTGGGTCATCCCTATTGTATGGTTGGCGACAGTCGCGCATGGTCAACTTTAAATTACTAATATTCATTATAGCACGAAATGTTGGAGTTGAAGCTCTTAGTAAGACATTTTGTGTTAGAACTTTCTTAAGCTTTAGATACTAACAGTATTTGATTTTCGCAGAAACGGCTCTCACGCACAAATTTAAATAGTTATAATTATAGCGAACGAATTTAGTAAATTAAAATTTTGAACGAACGCCCTCACGGGAAATTTCAGTTTTGTATATCTTATCAACAAAGTTTCAATCCCAAAATCATTTGATACAGTTAGTTATAACACTTTATCCTTAACAGTATTGATGACTGAGTTTTTTTTTTTAATTTGAAAACCGCGCCAAGAGGAAACGTACCTAACATAATTTTATTTGCCATAGCTTCAATCTACAAATTCGTTTACTATAATGGGATGTCCCACTATATTAAAAGTTTGATTTTTTTTTTATTATTTTGGTAGCTGAAAACTATTTGAGAATATTTGTGATTTTGAACGATTTTGTGAATTTGTACATTAATTTTTCTGTTATATCAAATATTTTCAAGGCTATTTTAATTTGGATATAAAATAAAAGGTAATTTTTTACGTATTTTTGAACTTAATGTATTACAGAGTGATTCATAAGATATGGGTAATATTTTACCTGCCGATTCTATAGCGGATAATATTAATTTTTTGCTTAATAACTGGTGGTCAAAAATTAATCCTTACTGAGTTATAAAAATAATTCAGTAATATTGTTATACCGGGTGAGTCACGAATTGCGCTCGCCCCGATATCTCCTAACATATTTGGAATAGAAAATTGAAATTTCGAGGGCTTATTATACGACTAAAATGCCATCTTTTTCAATAAAAGATCAAGTTTGGTGCACATCCGGTTTGACCGGAAATGCCCACAACTTTCGATTTTTTAAATGAAACACCCTATATATTTTTACATTTTTGGAATCTAGAGGAAATTTTGAATACAATACATCCATTTTGATCACTTTTTGATAAACATTAAAAATTTTATTAAAAAATCTATTTCTGAATCCAGAAGGCTGTTTATATTGTTTTATTACATTCAATGGCTACTATGATTTTTCCAATGTTATTAGGTTACCAGATTTTAAACAGAAATGTGTCATTTTAGTTTCCAAAGCCCACTAATCTATTAGCCGCATGTTTCTAAAAGCTTGGTTGCATTGTATTTTGGCTGAAATCTCAAATATTTCTGAGCGGATTTTCAAAATTTTGGTATCATTAGATTCGTATGAAATGGGGTATTTAAAAATGTTGGTGGACGATTAACTTCCCATTTAAAAAAAACCGAGTTAGTGGGTAAAAATCACATTTAAAAATTTTAAACGCCTCTAGACAATTAAGTAATGCAATCATATTGCTCTTTTTATTTTTATAGTAACGTAGCACACAAACTAAAATATATGTTGGGCACCACAGCACTCTGAATTCAGAAATAGATTTTTTAATAAAATCTTTAATGTTTATCAAAAAAGTGACCAAAATGGATGTATTATATTCAAAATTTCCTCTAGATTCCAAAAATGTAAAAATATATAGGGTGTTTCATTTAAAAATCGAAAGTTGGGGCATTTCCGGTCAAACCGGATGTGCACTAAACTTAATTTTTTATTGAAAAGATGGCATTTTAGTCGTATAAAAGCCCTCGAAATTTCAATCTTCTATTCCAAATATTTTAGGAGATATCGGGGCGAGCGCAATTCGTGACTCACCCGGTATTTCAGTTATTTTTCACACATAACATAAAAGTCGGTACAATTAACTAACATTTTAGAAAATCCTGCGCACCCATAATTTTGAGGAGGAAAGTTAGGATCACTGCAAAAAGTAAAAAAAATATTATGGGTACGCAGGATTTTCTAAAATAGGGTGCATCTTATGAAGACAAAACAAGTATCCCTTTTTTTGTTTAAAAATAACGGTTAAATAAAAAGTTGCAATGAGATTATAGACGAACGAAGTACAAAAAAGTTATGACGTAGCGCCCTCTATGCGATACACCAAAAATGATAGCTTATTCGAATCTTTCACGTCAAAACCTAATTGTACCGACTTTTATGTTTGTGTGGAAAACAAATGAAATATAACAACATTACTGAATTATTTTTATAACTTTAACAGCCTGTATCTCAGTAAGTAATATTTAAGCAAAAAATTAATATGTTCCGCTATATAATCGGCAGGTAAAATATGAATCACCCTGTATAGGTATTTTCAATAACTGTGCATTTTTTAGTGGTTTTTATTAAGATTTATATTCTATAGAATAAGCAAATAAAAAAATATGTGGGAAATGCAGCAGTTATTTAAATTTGTTACTGTACTCGCAACTATCGCCAATAAAACATTTTTTTTACTACTAACCTGAGAAATCACCATTATTTACTCCATTCCTCTAATGAGAAGTAGTATTTCTCTCCCTAGGTAAAAAATTATAATAAAAAAACCACCTAGGTAAATACGAAAAATTTTCTATATTTTTAATGAAATGAATAGAAACTTAATTCTAAGCAAAAAACAAATAAACTCGGAAATTCAACACCGGTAAGTGCTATGATGAAAATTATAAAAAAATTATTTAAAATTATAGTTAATTGTACAGTTATGGCAAATCATGTGGATTCCTGTTTTTCCTGTATTAATAGATCTAACATTAGTAACAGGTATATTTACTTCTGTATTATGAATAGTTTTCGCATTTTGTGTGTAATCAAATCAAATATGGTAATACGTCAATGTTAGTAGTAAAAAAAATTCTATCTATACTTCGGTTGAGAAGGCCATTGTAGACCTCGCACATTATATCCTTCGGCGCTTCGCGCCTCGGGATATAAAAGTGCTCGGTAAATGATAGCTCACTTCTCAACCTAGGTATATAATATACTATTTTTACTATTTTGATTTCACGACCCGCTATAATCTTTAGTATGATCACACTCAAAATTTTGGCCGCTAAGTCTGGCCACAGATTTTAGCCAATTTAAAGAAAAACAATATTTGTTTGTCTAGAAAAAAAATCCAAATCAGTAAGCAATGTAGCAGTTTTTACAATTTACTTGTTGGTATGTGTCCCAAACCTTACAAGTAGAGAACTATTAGAAAAGGAAAAAAATAATTCCTCTAGGAAATGTTGCCTAAACGTTATTTTTCTATACAATTTCGTTTTATTGATGTTTATGAAATATGTTGCAGAATTGTTGTTTCTGTTATTGTGATAGGAATAGAAATGGTTTTAAAGAAAAATAAAACTGTATTTATATAGAAAATCTATTAATGTTATTTGCTGTATTTGTTAAATTCTATTTGTCAACTGGTACTGGCTTTGTTAAAAATGCAAAACTGATATATAAATGATTACAGAATATTTTCAATGATTAGCAAACTTTTTAAATTTAAGTAAATTGTGCCACATGAGTGAAATGTTAGTTAAAGTGCTAGTATTGTTCGTGTTACTTTAAAATCATCGTTATTTAAAATAACCCTAATAGAATTCTAAAGCTTGATGCACATTTTTACGAAGCGCGGCCGTGGCACGGCGAAGCGTGGAGAAAATGTTACATAGAATTTATTTCATGTATTCAAATATACCCCAACCGCTTCTACACGCCATGTTACGCGTTGCTTCTTGAGGGTGATGACTTTGTGCCTCACGCGATTTAACTGCTTGATTTTTCATCTAGGAAAGAAATTCCAAAACTATACTTATGTATTTTTTTCTGAGGAATCCGAATTCGAATAAAAAAACAATTGAACGTCAAATAAAAAAGTTATAGCCGAAAAACTGAAAATAAAAAAATGTATATTACTGCGGAAATGGACATACAGCATTCCACTGCTTATAAATGCGTATCACGTACATATTTTTCACGTCCGGTATAACAGGAAATTTATTTTTTTTTATTTTAGGTGATATAATCTTATATTTAACTCAGTTTAAAGAAAAATTATTTCTGAATTTAACAATATATAATAACGTACGTAACAAAAGTTTTGGCATAATTCAAACGTTAATAATAAAAGACGTATTATATATATCCTTAAAATTATATTATTTAGGGAAATTAGTACATATTCCAACAACATAAATATTTAAACCACAGATAACGGCTTGTATGTTTTAACGGCCCACAATTTTGGGCGAACCTGTAAAAGAATTTTAAATGCATGGAACAAAGCGGGGAATTTTTTGCCAAAACTTTTGGGCATACGTAATATTATCATTATGTTTAGTTTTTAATAAGATATTGGGGATTTAAATTTAAAATAACACAAATATATCTTTTAAAACAAAGTCATCTGTGAAAACAAATAAAAACTAAACTATAAATAATTTATTTCAAAAATTTAATCATGAAGTGAAGATAACACTGACGTAGTTGATTAGTTAGTTTTAATCACCTCCAGATGATGCCAACTTTGTTGGCGAAACGCGCGTCGAGTGCAGTATATGGTGTTTTGGTGTTTCGTAGAAAACTACGCCAGTGTCAAAAATTTAAATAATTCCGTATATTTTATTTACGACAAATGTTCGCTTTTAACACAGGCGAAGGCTTTTGATCTAATTTTCTCTGCATCTGCGTAATATAATGGGCATGTTGTTAATTAAATCAATTTAGTATGAAGTTCTTACTTTTACTTTAACGACGCTAGATATTTTATTTTTATATAAAAATTTTTTTCAAAAAAATTCGATATTGTTTTCATGTGTTTTTATGTTTTTAAAAAAAGTGTGACAAACCAGATGATTGGGAATAATTTTATTAATTACAGAGATTGTTATGGTTAGCTCTGAAGAAGTTGTAATAAATTGTATTATTTTTTTGTCCAAACCAGTTTTGGAAGTTTTCTCCTAAGTGAAAAATCAAACAATGAAATCGAGTGAGGCACTTATCACTGTGTACATGTGTTCGCTTATATGAAAAGATGTATATCAATGGGAAGTGTGGACAAACTCAAAGAACATCTCTATAAAAGGAACTGATAAATTAAAATTAACTTAAGAAGTACTTATTCAGATATTATGAATCTGTATATCCGAAATATGTACGTGTGTAGGTACTCTACACAAAAAAGTCCAAAAACATGTATGACATTTTTATCTAAACATTTCCTAAGGGTGTTATAGCCCTTTGAATATGAACCCCTTAATCTACCTACTCTACTTGCAAATGAAAAAGACAAAGAGCCTAAATTGTGGTCATTTTGGTGTGTACCCCTCGGAATTTTGTGAACCTGTTTCAGATACAGCCAGTATATAATTTCAGTTACTTTCTTCACTGAAGATGAAAAGTAAAACGCGTTTTGTATCATTAAGTAACATTACTTTTAACAAATTTGTCTTTCATAACTCAGAGTAAATTCTAAATTCCAAAGAGGCAAAGCACATCGTAAAAACTGTATAATTTAAACAAGGGCACACTGAATACTCATATTTACATCTAAATATAGGTAAAATATATATATATATATATATATATATATATATATATATTTTTTTTTTTTTTTTTTTTTTTTTTGGGGATGAGTCAAACTAACAACTCACTTTTTCAAAGAGATCTTTATGTAGCATATAATTTTATATCAAAAACGAACTGCCACTGAAAGAGAGGACGTGGAAAAAGTTTTTTAATTGCTGTTGAGCTTTAATTGTAATATAAATCCTGTATATTGTAGAACTATTTTAGAATTTTTGTCTATGCCTTGTAAATGTATGGCTTTAATCGTACAATATGTAGATTTTTATATTTCTTGCTACGTCTTCAGGCTAACTGGGCATTACTTTACATAATTTTTGGATTTGCAACCAAAATAAACGTGCCTGATGTAGGTCAGCTATAAGTAATCTGTTGTTGCAATTTCATCTATTATTAATTGGGCAAATTTAGAAGATTTATTTTATAAAAAGTACTTCCTCGATTGCTTGACGTCCATTTTAAAATAGTGATAAAGATTACATAGTATTTTGTAAATATATTTCCATATTACTCATTTAAAATCGTAAAATTAAAAAAAACTATTTAAAACTTAAACATTATCATATCTTATTAGAAAAAAATAGCAGAAAACATTCCAACCAATGGCGGCTCATTAGTAAGTGCTGCAAAGCTGCAGCAGTACCAAATATATGGGGAAATAATAAAAAAAAAGTCTACACTTACAATGATAATTATTTATTTTTACAAATCCACGTAGAACGTATTTCTAAAGTCGAAATATGATAACTGACAACGCTGTACGGTATTACTGATCCTATATCATATGTTTAGTGCCAAGTATGGCCAGTTAGAAAAAGAATACGAGCGATGGCTGCGAACTAGGATAAAATGAGATGGAGTAAGACATATCCAGCGAACATAGGGTTGATCTATGCCCCACCAGCCAGCTGCAATACACTCGCACTGTTACTTCTATCTATATATTAGCCAAATTCAAAATAAATTGAACCGAGTCAATTGCCGGTCATCCAAAAACTTAGATGAATTTTGCACGAACAAGTTTTTCATGATTGCAAAACAAGAGAAATAGTAACTTGGATACACAGAAAATACCACAAAATGTACTTGCCCAAAATTTCGAGTAACTTTATGATTCTCTTATATGTAATGGTAATGATTAAAATCAAATATTCTGTGATATAAATGAGTGATTTGGAATATATATGTATATTTACTGATTTATAAAGACTTTAAACTTTGCTTTCTTTACTCGAATGATAAAAGTTTATGTTATAACAATTTATTTTTTAAACTGTTTTGTTGTTTTATACCAATTTGTTTAATACAAAAAATAGAATATGATAGGTACTTATTTTATTCTATAAGTTTAAGAGATAAGTTTGTTATATTTACTAATAAATTTTATGTTCATGATTAAAGGTTTTTTATTTGCTCCGTTATTCTTTTTCCCACACCTGCGTTTCGATCAGAAAAGACTGAGCCTTATCTAATGCTTGAGCCTTATCTAATGCTAAGAATAGAATTATGACGTGTTCCAGTATTTCAGTTCTATCATGGGTTATTTAGTCTGTTCTTGGACAACTCATTAAACGTTTCCCTTTTATTGAAAAAAAATAATAAATTAATTAATACTACTACTATAATATTCAAAATTTACTCTTGCATATTATAATTTACTTTTTAATTACGTATTGCCGAACCTAATAAAACAATAATCATTTACCACATAGAATAAGTTTTTATAGTAAAACTATGATTACTAAATTTCCAAAAATTATTTTTTTATACATAAATTAATAATATAATTTACACAGAAGTTCTCGTCATGTTACATGTTACAATATTTCATAAACAATACAGCTGTATGCGACCTCTAACGTGTCTGTCGACCACACTCATAACCGGACACCGGATGAATTCCGTGCGAACAAGTCCGACACATAGGATAAAAAGACAATAACAATCATTTGTACAGAACAATTAAAATACATACCTCGAATGTCTTAATATTTCATGAAACCTCCCACACTGTATTCAAGGTATTAGTATACTTTACAAGGCATGCGCCAGACAAGTTACATGATTCATATTGGGATACATGGATCGTAAAAGTCTGGACGCTTTACACATACACTGCGTCCCGAGTAAGGGTGTAATGGACAACAAATTGTCGAATTTTGGAATGGAACTTGAGGATTCAGTCCTGCTTGGTGTAAAATTAAGATATATTAAAATTGAGTTGAACAGTGGTGTCTTATTTTAATTTAAAAAAATCGTCACTAATAAACAACCTTTATTTTTCAAGATATGAAAAAAATTACATTAAAAAAAAATTGTTTAGAATGCAATTTGTGCCTTCTTACCAAATTTCAGAAATATAGATTTACTTTGTTGAAATTGCTCCTTTTTCAGTAAATTATTATTTTACTTTAAATTTTTAAAAATCATTTTTGCAAGTTGAGAGTGATGTAAAAAACAGATTTTCACATAGATTTCAAAAAATTGTCTGAAAGTTAAAAAAATATCGTAAGTATAGCAGGGACATCAAAATCTTATATTCTTAAAAGGGACACCCTGTATGTTAGATGAACCCTTCCAGGAGAATACAATAAAATATTTTTCTAGCTCTGCTTAGTATTTTCATTGTCCTGAAAACGCACCCATTTGCAAAAAAAATCCTGTTCATGCGTCCAATGCAGAGCACCAAGATGAACAAGAATTTTTTTTGAAGTCGCAACGTCGCCAACAATAAAAACGCTAGACAGAGCCAGAAACATTTTTACGCGAGGCACACAAAACTTAATCAGTAATTAATTGAAAATGTTGTTAATACCAAGGGGTTCAAATAAAAGTTATTTCTTTTAAATATCCTGGCGACGCACCCACTTACGTAAAAATACTTGTTAATCTTGGCGCCCCACATTGGGCGCCAAGATTAAAAGGATTTTTTTTTGTATAAGTGGATGCGTCTCCAATAACAATGAAAATGCTAAACAGATTAGAAAAATCTTTTATTTGAATCACAGCTTAAAAATAATTCAATATACGATTAAATAAGGCACCGTAATTAGTTGACAAACTTGAAAAATATTGAAGACTAGGTACACCATCAGCAATTAAAAATGTTCAAAAAAAGGTTTTTTTTTTTGACTGCCTTTGTTTCATGACAACGCACCTACTTACACATTACAAATTCCTTTCCATTTTAGCTTCCCACATCGCCAAAATTTATTGTATGTGAGTGCATCGTCAGAACAATAAAAATAGTAAGTCAGAGCCAGAAAAATTTTTTATTTTGGAACAGAGATACAAAATAATTGAACCAAAACATATGATACAATAAGGCACCTAATATAAACATCGAGCTAATTTAATCTCAAAAGTAATTCAAAACAATTCCCAAACAAAACAGTCCTTTCTGCTCTACCATAATTATACTTTTAGTATGCCTACTTAAAATAGAGGCAATCTAGAGTCCATTCACAATGTAAAGAGCCGAGGGCGTCACTGTGACGTATAAGAGCAGTAACCGTTTTGCTATTCTGTCGTTGTAAAACTGCTGAGTAAAATCACACGGCCTCTTTATATTTTAAACAGACTCTACAATGGCTTGATTATTGAAATCGCGGTAGGCTGTTATGAATAAAATATTTTAATAAAACATAATTATTATTACTAAATACCAGATCATTCAACAGGTACTAGATAAAAAAATAACAATAAATAACTAAATATTTATCGTCGACCAAACCCAATACAGTTTAATTCTTTTTTTTTTATATATAAATTTTTTTTTACAAATGTCAGTCTTTTCATACAATATTATACCTCTTATACTATTTTTTTGATTATATATTATATTTTTCTGTTGATGGACGTCCAAGGAAACGACTTAATCGTTTGACAATTGAGGTTGAATATATAATAATAATAATAATAGTATTTTAAATAAAGTGACGTATAGTTTAAGTATGTATAACTTTTGTACAGTAAGAGTGAAGGATATTTCCAGCATCTTTGATAAAAACATTTAAACTAAAATGTCTTTATTTAGGTAAGTTATGTGTGAAAATAATGAAGATATATCATGTAATATAGCATGTAATGAGAAACTTATATTTAGTATTATAAGATGTAGAATATTATGTGTAATAAATGTGAAGCAAAATTGCTATTATGTAATAGAACGAAAAAATAAAAGTAAAATGTTGACGAAGAGAAGAGGATAATGAAAAAAAAACAAGAAGAAAAAGAAAAGATAAATAATATAAATAAATAAACATAGAACAACTCAGTATGGGTGAACCCAAACGAGACCCTGAGATATAACATAAAAAGATTATAATAATATTTTAAAAATGGAATTTGGTATTTTAATGCCGTTTATAATTTTAAAATTACAGGATTACATAGGTACTACGTATCACCCAAACCTACTAAAAAATTATTAAGTTCTATTTACAACAGTATTTTACCTTTCAAAATGCAAACATGTTAGAAAAAACGCTTCGGTGTAAAAAATAGCAAGAACACTTTAGCGATATAACAAAGTAACACTGATTATTTCAGTACAGTTACTACACTGGTGTTATTTCTATCACTCATTATGAATTGTGAATTTGCAACGGTTTTTAACACATTTTTATATGTTTTATTGTTTGATAATCTCAAAAATCCATTTTAAGAAGTAAAATAACATTGTAAATAGAATTTAACAATTCTTTAGAAGATTTACGGTAACGTATCACGCAAAAAAAAAAAATAAATGGAGTCAAATTACACCTTATGTCAATAAATTAGTATATTATTTTGAATTTTTTAAAAATGATTCTTGCAAGTTGACAGTGCTCTGAAATCACAAATATCTTTTCTGAAATAAATTACTATTATGAATAACTTTTGTTCTTCACATCTTATCTTAGTTTCAACAAAAAACTAACTACTATAGAAAAAAACTGACTACTATTGAAAAAAGTGGCAGTTCCAACAAAGTAAATTTATATTCCTAAAATTTGGTAAGTAGGCACAAATTACATTCTAAATAACTTTAATGGGATTTTCATATATTAAAAAATAAAGATAGTTTATTAGTGCCGCTTTTTATAAATTGACCCTGTATAAAACACCCTGTATGACACTGATTCAACTCACTTTTGTTATATGCAATAGTTTTACACCCAGCAGGACTGTTTCCTGAATTTGTTTGTCCATTACACTCTTGTTACATATATCCCATACACACAGTGTATACCTACACACAGTGTATACCTATCTAGATCAATACCTTAATAATATTTTTTTATGCAACTGATTCTGATACAAGCAGTAAAACATTTTCATTTCTAACACTAATATTACACAAATCGTTTACCCCTATTTCCACAACTGTTCGCCAATTGGTTTGCAACATCCGTTTACTGCATATTAACAGTGGAGATATACTCTGAATAGAAGTACTTAAAATACACATAATAACATTAACGATTTTATGTACCTTAAAATCTCATGGCTTTAATATAAATCTACACGTACTGATTTTTCACGTACTTCGTGATATTGTCTACATAGTTGTTACTATTTATTTTAACCTCGACTCGAGGCATTTACGCATTTTGTAGATAAACTGAATCTGAATAGGTAATGAAGAAAGCGGTTTAGATCTCGCTGCGCACGCACAGCCACTTTCCTTTACTATGGGAAAGACATGCCGATCTGGAAGCCGGTCCCAAGAATCACGGAAATTGTACGGTGTCTAATAATGTTTAATGGAATTATTGTAATATAACTTTTCACTTTGTGGAAATAAAAATTTTGAAAATTGTGCATTTTGTAGCTGACGAAGACAATTCAAAATAATGTGTCCTTATTTATTATTTGTTTTGTAAATTGTGTATTTTGCATTAAATATAGACCGTTATGTCTGTAGAACCGATTGCTTTTTGAGTATTTGCAAATTGTGTATTAGTATTGCAGTGTCGTAAAAAGAGTAGACTGACAGACATCTGATGAAACGATGCAATAGATGACGAAATATCAAGACTACATCGAAGTAGTGAGACGCTGCATACAGCGGATTTTCTTAGGCAGGAATTAATAACGGCAATAGACATTTTTTTCATGCCAACCACTGCAACATGCTGCAAACGTTGCACATGCTCTTATGTGGTAAACAGTAGATTCGTAACTGTAATTATTAAATCGACTAAATATACCAAAATAAACTAAATTAAGAATATAACTTCGACGTCAATAAAGTAAACTGGTTCATTTATTTGATATAAAATATCTGCTTACACACGGTATGGAAATCATCAGTGAAAAGAGAGATAGAGCGAGAGAACAGACTAACTAGATCAATATAAGACGTCGCAGACTGCGAGGGACATTGCAGTTATGTTCAATATTTAACGTAAAAGCTGTCGTTAAAAAACGTGCGATATGAATACGAAACATAAACCAAACATAATAATTACCAGTAGAATACTGCCAACATTAACATGAGACGTATAAATCAGTAGTGATACACTTTTAAAAATTAAATTAACCTAGAATATTAGGTACCTGAAATAAATGTGATTGTGCTATTTATCTTAATTGTAGACAATTCCCAAGATGTATTATAAAATCATATTGGCTTCCTTAGGTAATATAAAATTAAATTATTATGCTAAATATTTTCTGTTTTGCTCGACATAAAATATATTGAAAAACTTTCAGTTTTCCTGTTGATCCGTTAATATTTGATTGATAATGCTAAAATAGATTTAGAAGTGTCTTAAAATAAATTATATAAATAGGAATATAGTTTTGATTATAATATTTTTATAATTTCGCGAATTTTTAATCAAAGTATTAACTTTATTGCAGTTTATTTTGTATCTTTTGGAAGTTCTCAGTGGGAGTGTGCTCGTGAGTAAAAAATAACAACTTTTTCTGTAATTTTGCTTGAAGTAATTATTACTAATACTTATTTAGATTTTTTTATAGAAAACTAGTTAAAATTTTTCATGAAAAAACAAATGCTTATATTATCAAAATTAAAAATAAAATTCTAATCAGTTTGGGTATACAATATAATTTGTGCAAGATTTAACCACATTTTCCTTTAATTGTACATACATAATGGTGTGGCAACTGTAACGAGTCAAAATTTATATAATTTTATTTTATTTATTTATATTTACTATTGTTTCATAAGCCAAAGCCAACGGTTTAAATTACTGAATATATTTTTTTTAGTACCTAGTGAGTTATGCACTTTTTTTTGTTTTTCACAACTATAAGCATGCATGCTTGTAAAAGTGAGTATTGTAATATACACCCTTTCTACCTAAATTTTATGCAATATAATTTGTGTAAGATTTAACCACATTTCCCTTTAATAATTGTACATATGTATACATATAGCAATAGTGTGGCAACTGCAATGAGTCAAAATTTACATAATTTTATTTTATCCTTTTATATTTACAATAGTTTCATCAACCAAAGTGAAAGGTTTAAATTATTTTAAATTTTTTCCACCGACCTCTGCACTCTTTTATATAAGCATGCATGCTTGTAAAAATGAGATTGTAATATAAACATTTTCCATTTTCTGTACAAATACCACTATATTTTGTTTTTTGTTTAGATGTCATTTAATATGTTATACAAAATTATTCATATCGAGTGTGGGAAATTATAAAAAAAGGTCATTTAATTTATAGATAATCGATTGATTCGACCTTTGCTTGATGAACATTTTATGATTTTCATAAATTTATATATTTTTAAAAAATTGATTGAAGATGAAGTTACTTTGTGAAAATCATTTTATTTAAAAAATTATAAACACTTTTTTTTATTAATTTTCACTTTATTTGTTATTTTACAACTATTTCATTTTGATTTTAAGTAAACTTGGTAAAAGTTTTTAAAATTCCAATAGATAAATATTTAAAATAAAAATAAATAAAATTAAAATAAAAAATTTTATTATTAAAAAAAAAAATTATTTTTTTACGAAATGTGAAAAAATATGACATTCGTTTCGCTGACAGCTTATAAATATAATTTTAAATAAATCGTGATTGAATAATATATCTTCATGTTTCCAACAAAAAAAGACTAGCATGTCTGTCATTACACTGGTAAAAAGTAATTAAAAATAAAAAAATATTATAAAAAAAAAAAATAATCACAACTGACTTTAAGATTGTATAGTGTTAATTTTAATTCTTTTATAAATGTTTCATTAAAATTATGATTTTCATTTAAACTATAATTAGCATGACTGGAATCTTCTTGTCTGTTACTACTCTTCTGTGTTCTGACATATTTTTCTTACAATTCCACCCAGTTTGTCCTATATACAGTTTTGGACAGTTGCCACAGGTTAGTTTATAGACTCAAGATTTATTTTCCTTTTTAAATTTATGTTTGTTATTTTTCATGAATTTACCAAAATTGTTATTAATTTTATAAGCAATATTTAGGTTTTGTTTCCTCGGATATTTGCAATTAATTGTTTCTGCAGGTTTACCGATATATAGATCGAGCCAACCCACTAGATACATGACTAGCAGTATGCACAGTTTATTGTTGCCCGTCTGAATACAACTGAATACGAAGTCCGAACGAAAGTTAACGATTGCGTCAAGGTGCTTGCTGGGGAGGAGCATACGAGATAAAGCTAAAGTATATTTCAGCAACGCTAAGGCTGGCCGCAAACGTTCGTTTTCCGTATTCGGCTTTCGAATTAGTTTTCCAAATCGGACAACCCGAATGTACGAAATACATTCAAATAGTCTATGCCACGCACACGTTCGTTTTTTTCCCGAACGGAATATATTAGTAACGTTCGTTCCAAATGCCTGCTGGTGTTCTTTCGATTAAAAAAATCGAATGTCTGTGAAACGTCCACGGAATTCCGTGTTCGTTTTCTGAATTCGAAAACAGAAGATTGAAAACGAACGTTTGCGGCCAGCTTAAAGCTGCGGTGGAGAGTGTTGCTCGTCCATCTAAAAAATTCTTTGCGTATTAACGTATTTGCTAAAAGTATCTGAATGTTTTACAATTTCAGTATTTTTTCCAAAACGCCACAGATGTAAAACACTAAAATTATGAAAAATATCAGAACAGCACACGATTTCATACTGAGGAAAGAAGTAATTCTAAAAACATAAATTAATATTCTCATTAATAATAAAGAAAAATAATGCCAACTCTAAAAAAATTATTATGTAAATAAATAAATAAATAAAAGTCCTTTCTGACATTCACGCTGCGATCTCCCCATGCAACGTGCTGGCAATAGACGAGCGACTGTAAACTACGCATAGCACATAGTCGTGTATCTAGTAAGTTAGGGCAACCAGTGCTTACACAAGCACTAATGAACTTTTCTTCTGGCTTAGATAATTGGCCTTGGTAGCAGAAATAGGCCGACGCTGAATAAGTGATCATCAAAGTTCTCTTTAGGGAATACCTGAAGTTTTAGTCTTGCCGATATATTTATGAATTATTTAGAAAAACAAAATCAGACGATATCATTGCTTACTTTACCGGAACCAATAGACAAGTAATTCTTACTGTTCATTAATTATTCACCCTAATATACAATTTGTTATAGAAATAAAAAGAAAATTCTAAGCAATACCAGTTAGTATATCCAAATTTTACAAGAATCAAATTTCAAAAGTCTGACTGAATATTGGTGAAGCTACAAAAAAAAAAAGTAAAAATATTGCCCTGATGGCTTAACTAAATATAACCAAGATGTAATTGAAAAGGGAAATGAATTATGAATCTATAAATTAATTTATGGTACTTGCCCTAAAGTTTATAATAGAACAAACTAGAACAAATTTTAGGAAAAGGATATCAAAACACAATATATATATATATATATATATATATATATATATATATATATATATATATATATAATAACATATAAAAACATATAAAAATGATCATTGATCATGATCACTGATCATCTTGAAACCAATTCTTCATCATTATTAAACCTGTTTTAACTCTAAACTATATTTCCATTTTTTTATAAAAAAAGTTTTTATTATATTTTTTTAATTAGTTTTTACTAATATAATGAATGAGATGTGTTTCTCTTCATTGGATACCTGGAGGCACGTTATTCGATCATAATTTATTCAAAATTATATTATAACCTTGTTGCATCTATATTTATCATTTAATACACAGTTTAAAACGATAATAATCAGTCTTTTACTTACATCTGAAGAAGTAAAATGAAACGATTTTGAAAAAAATATGTAACAAAATATTGTGAAAATCAAAAAATAGTTAGACAAATTCACGAACAGCTGAACAGATGATCGGGCAACTTAAATTTGAGCTCAAACTCTTTCTGCTTTCCCTAGCAAGAAATTTGTTTAAAATTATATTTTTTCTTTGGTACAATACCTACTTTATGCATAAATTAAAAAAAATATTTCAAAAAAACTAAGAGACACGTAAAACCTTGAGCTAAAATTTAGGATTAGCTTGATTTCGGTTCATATCCTTGTAAATTCGGTGGTTTAAGGTTTATTTCGTTCAGCAGTTAATTTACATTCAAGATTTACTTACAAAATTTTAAATATGTCCAGTCTTCCTCATTTTTAAAACAAAACTGCATGTGTTTCTGTATATTAAATTAAAAGTGATAGAAAATAAGTGTACACATTGAAAATCAATTCTAAAAATAGTAGTAGAAAAGTTAGTCCAAGAAGAGGAGAAATAAGAAATAAAAAAAAGATGCAATTTGTGGTTTTGTGTAGCCACAACTTAAACCATTTATTGTCTTTAACCCATGGTTTTCACTTTAACTCATCATGAGTGTATTAAAGTATAAAAAACTTCTGCATTTGTTTCTGGTTTCTTGCCGCAAAATAACTTTAATACGGTTATTTATGGGCAAATTTAAAAATAAAATTAATTAATCATGAAAAGTCGTTAGCATTGACCGTATTGCGACCTGCTACTACTTTTTATGTAATCGAACCGGAGCCTAACCGTAAAAAACTAAATGCGATTAGTAATTTTACATTACTGTAATGAGTAAAGGAACAAATAAATTAAATTATGAATTGTAAAAACCCTCGACTTCGTAAATGAGTAAAGCATATTTAAAAGGAAGTAATAATCTTTTAATATGTTAACAACTTCCACCAAATCTTCAAAGGAGCCAAGTTTACAATGTTAAGGATATTCAAACAATTTTTAGTTGAGGAACTGCTACATTCCTTGAAAAGAAAATCGTTAACATAAAAGTAGGGGTGGACGAAATGTAAGTATAGCATTTTCTAATGACTGCACTTTTATGCACTTGCTATATGTTTAATTTACTAAGTACCCACTTGTTTCTAAGTTTTAAAAAACCAAAATATAAATTAAGTCAAACGAAGAAGTTTTTTTGTAAGTTAACTGAAGAAAAAACTAAACTAAACTGAATCAAAATTGAACCTCTCTTCTATAATTAGCCCTTAAAGGTTAATTGTATGAAGGTAAATCGTCTGTAAACTTTATTTAACTCCTTGGTTACGATTATTGTCACTGTAACCAAAGAGTTAAAGTTTCAGAGATATAAGTAATATAAAAAACACCATAAAATCAGCCGGCGGTGTCTTTGTCGATGATTTTGTAGCGTTTTTATACTGAAATGAACTATAAACATTAGTTGAACATTGTTCATACGGTGGTTATCTTTTGATTTACAAAAATAATTGTTCGTACACAACGGTCAAGTTTTTATTTATATTATCAACATCAAATGCTTTTGTTAACAACTTATTATATACAATGAGCGTCAAAAAGTATTGGTCACTTTTAAGAAATAATAAAATTGTATACAATTCACTTACTGATTTGGTGATAATTGTTTTTAAATAGTATGCTTTGGAGTTACGTTTCAATGTTTGACAAGTAGTATAGCAGTGCCGGTTCTGGGCCCACGACTACTAACATCCCGTGTAATCATAATGGATTATTGACCCTGTGTGTGTGCACGTGGGCGCTCCTAGAATCTAGGATCTTGGTGCTAGTATCGGGGGAGAGGGAGGGAAGCTTAAAATCCTTAACCGATACTATAAACGTAGATCTAAGATAATGGCTAAGAGAGTGGAGCTAAGAATGTGTATCTGACAAGTAGTTGAAGCAGTTGAAGCAGTTAAAGCTGTTCAAGCACTTAAAAACAGGTTATTTTAGCAGTTTTTAAATATTTTGAGCTATATTTTATGTAAACCGCTTGAACTGCTTCAACTACTTGAACTAATCGAACAAACCTATTTGACTTGCTTGAGCAGTTCAAGCAGTCAACAGCCTCAACTGCTCGACCAGGTCGAACAGACCTGGTAGTTGAAACAGTTGAAGCTGTGAAGAAGTTCAACCAATTTACATTAAAAAATAGCTTAAAATGCTTAAATATACTAAAATAGCCTGTTTTTAATTGCTCGTACAGCCTCAACCGTTTCAACTGCATCAACTACTCGTTAGATACGCACTCATTGAAAAATATGGAGCAATTTTTCTAATATGATGACTGAGGCTCATTAGTGATACATTAAAATTTTTTTGTAAACATATGATCATCTGTATCAAAAAACTATCTAACAATTTGTTCAGTTAAAATTCTTATAGATTATTTAAAAATTCAATGAATTACACATTACATATTTTCGTAAAAATTGACTTAGAATATGGTTAAATGTGGTTAAATTCAACATAAATTATGAGAATGAAAATAAAATCACTGACGTTTTAGTTTTATTAACAATAACTTAAGTTATGAACTGTCACGTTATATTAAATGAACAAACGTGTGGAAAAGTATCATAAACAAAAAAAAAAATTCTAAATTTAATACAAGATAATAATAAATTAACATTATATAATATGCTTTATTTTTCAGTGATAATATTGCTAGCTATAACAACAGTTTGTAAAGCTGAATGCCAAAGTAAGTTTGTTATGTATGCATTTCTTTAATGTTCTATGTGTTAATAATAATTGTTTCTAACAAATAAATATAGATTGCTTTGACATCTTTACTATTTTTATCTAGTTTTATAGTTACAGCTGAATGTAGCTCTCCAGAAGACATTTTTTTATTCTTGTACATACTTCACACACTCTTTAGAATGTGGTGAAAATTTTATTTAAATGGAAACATCCTGAAACCAAAACAGAAGCCCCTAAAGACGGTATCCTAAATATGACTTTAAAAGTGTGTTCCTAACCAAGCTCTTTGCGATACCAAAGACTTAATGTGAAAGAAGCTGAATAAGTTCAGCTATTTATTCCACTAAATAAAAAATTAATAGACATGTTAACTTTGCTTCTTTCCTCGACTTTAATTTGAATTTACTTCGTCAATAAAGTTCTCAACGCAAAAGGCAACGCACAAAATCTTGGTTAGGAACACACCCTAAAGGTGAGTTCACAATCAACCTCTTTGCGCTTTGCGTTCTGTATCTCATAATTATATTGGTAACTTCATTGCTTCCGAGCCAATGCAATTATTATTTATTACTTTGTGGATCTAATAACATGCCCTAACAGAGATGGTTGAAAATAAAATAATCAGCCACCTCCCGCCAGATTTACGTACCACACCACCAATAGAATTTTAAGATGCAGAAAGTTGGAATAGGAACACACTAAAACGGGTTAATGTCGGCAGTCGCTAGTGAAAGTTAGAATTTATCGATTTGTCTGTATATTTTCAGTAAAAGTTGATCAAAACGAAATTTAATTGCTATAAATTGCTATCAATTATTGCCAAACATTTCTACTAACTGCTTGCATTTACTAATTATTGTTTAAAAATATCACATTTACTAGTAAAACTAGCATTTGTTAGTTTTCACTAATGATTGCTAACTTTCACCGGATTTCTTCCTTCCAGTGTAACATATGTATATATCCATTTGAAGAATATATTTCGAATTATCCATAAAATTTTCGCTGCATATATTGTATAGCAACAATTTTAAAACAATTAGCATGTTAATGAAAATAGTTTATTCTGTTCAAACTTTTTTGCTAAATTGAAGCATATTTTTATTAATATTTCCAGCACGGCAAATCTATTGCTACGAATGCGATAGTTGGTCGGATATGAGATGCAAGGACCCTTTCAATTACACAGCTCTACCAAGGGATCAACCGCCATTGATGACGTGCAATGGTTGTTGTGTGAAAATGGTACGCAATTCTAAATCCCGTAAGTATAACAAATATAAAGTAAATTTATTTAAATGTCAATAACCATACACCTTAATAAACATATTACTTTGAATCTATAAAGTACATCCTAGAACATCTGCTGAATAGTTTAAAATAAACACATTGATCGGTTTTTGAACATTTAAGTCCAATGTCTAACAAGGCTATGTGTAATTTCTTGTTTCAAACTCGACTAGCTTACTTCAGCCCATAAATGGCTTTATTTAATCGACAAACTTTGTTTCCTGTACAAAATCCTTCTGGTGGCGTCATATAAACTTCTTTATCTAAATCGCTTTGTAAGAAAGCTGTTACGGTATCCATTTGTGTGATATCTAAGGCATATTTTGCAGCCAACGAAATCGAATATCTGACAGAACTGTATACTACGGGAGCAAAAGATTTATCAAAGTCCACTCCTGGTTTCTGTGCACAAGCTTTAACTACTAAACGTGCCCTATATTTTACTTTTCCATCGGCTGTAGATTTCGTTTTAAAAATCCATTTTGAGTAGATTATATGTTTATCTATCGGTGGATCTGTCAAAACTCAGGTATTATTTTTCATCAGTGACATATACTCCTCGTTCATAGCTTATTTCTAATTTTCTGCATCTGATCTATCCAAAACTTCTTTACGTGACAATGGATCATCAGAATTACAATGTGTGGCATTATATAAATTATATTGATTCATTTTCTTTGGTTTTGGCGTTCCTTCAGAACGGCGAACATTTTACAGGATATGAATATCATCTTCGACATTCAAATGATTTGAAACTTCATCTTCAAACAGAGCCCGTGCATTCATTCACCTCATCTTCATGAGACGACGATGCATCCTTCAAACCAGAGTGCATACTGTTATCAAACTCATCAATATTATCTCCCACTTCATCCGGAATGTCTTCATTAAAAGTATAATCTAAACAGATACCATTATTTTTTTCCTTGATGCTAGTTTCATCAAATACAACATCTCTACTGATATGCGTTTGTTTTGTTTTTACGTTTTTTCTTTGGAATATGTAAATATGCTTTGCAACCAAATACGCGTAGGTTACCGATAACCACTTTTCTACCAGTCCACGCGTCTTCTGGAGTTTTATTTCTCAGACATTTTGTAGTGTATCTATTTAACAAATATGCCGCTGCTTCAGCCCAGAATTCTTTGGATAAATTCGCTTCAAACAGCATACACCGAACTTTTTCTATTATCGTTCTATTCATTCTTTCCGCCGGTCCATTTTGTTGTGGAATATACTGTTCTCAGCTGATATTCAATACCTGATTATTCTAAAAATGTCAGTCTTAGTGTTGCATAAATCACGCCCATTATCTGTGCACAAAATTTCTATGTTCTTCTCTTTTTGATTTTTTACATAATTTTTTAATTTAATGAAATAATCAGTTACTTCGTCCTTGGATTTTATTAAGTAGATGAACACTTTATGCGTGAAATCATCAATTAAAATTAGAAAATAACGTGCACCTTCCAAAGAAATTGTTTCTATCGGTCCACAAACATCGGTGTGAATAAGCTCAAGTTCTTGCGTTGTATGAGTACCAGAGTTTTTAAATGGTAAAACCGTTTGCTTACTTCTGATACAAAGGTCACAATTTCTTTTATTTTTATTTTGAAGTTAAAATTGCTATTCGGAGCAACAATATCTTTCAATTTGTTCATGTAATCAAAATTGAGGTATTATAATTTGCGATGCCATAAGTCGAATTCAATCTTTGCAGAAAATAACTTTTCATCTGCTAAGCAATTTAATTTAAACAGATTATCTTTCAGTCTACCTTTTGTAATCAACGTCTTTTCTTCATCATAAATTTCGCAACCTGATTGATTAAATATAACAGTATTACTATATTTAACACTTTGACTGACCGACAGTAGGGTCACTGATAAATTCGGCACATGTAGAACATTCTTTATATTCACCATATTATTAATAATATTTATACATTGTACTGATTCTGCGGTTGGCTCCTTGTGAAACATTATTAAATATTTTAAATAAACAAAGAAAATTTGCTTTTAAATGTTTCAAAATTGTATTTTCACTCTACACGTGTTTCGGGTTTTTAGGCCCTTTTCAAGAGTACATATGAGAGGTACTAAATTATAATTTGAATTAAAACTCAATTTATTGTTAACCACAGATATATTTTACTTATATCAGGCTGCAACTTATGACTATCATTCACATTATCTATTCTGGAGAAGATTTTCAAATCATCTGCAAACAGAAAATATGATGATGTGTCTAGTTCATCTGTTATGCTATTTATGAACATAAGGAACAGTAGTAGACCAAGGTTGGAGCCCTGTGGAACCCCAGATGTGGCAACAAATGACTTTGACACATGACCGCAAATGAACACCTGCTGAACTGTTTTGTAAATATGAGGATATAAATTCAACCAAGTTGTCATGAAAACCAAATTCCCTGTGAAGCTTGTCTAAAAGAAGCCTATGTGAGACCGTGTGGAATGCTTTTGTTAGATCCGTATATATAACATCTACCTGTCTCCGATTATCCTTTGTATCAGAACTAAATTGTGTTATATTACTTAAATTACTGACAGCTGACCTGCACTTCATGAATCCGTGGTGATGTTCAGAGATGCTCCTTGATACTGATATAGAGATTCCTTTATAAATGACTTATTCGAGTATTTTAGCTGGTACGGATAGTATAACAATCGATCTATAATTCTTGATGTCTGTTTTGTCACCTTTTTTGAAAACGGGACATACTCTGGCCATTTTCCAAAGTTCTAGGAATCTATTGGTTCTTAAACTCGGGTTGAACACAAATTTCAACGGATACAAAAAAAATGTCCACACAACCTTTGACTATGAAGGAAAGTAATTGGTCTGGCCCAATAGCCTTGTTCACTTTAAGATTTCTAATAGCTTCCCGTATGTTCTCAGAGTCAACAGACTGTATAGAAATCTAGCTTTATTTACCTTAGCCATACCATCCATACCATATATGTCCACGCTATATACACTTCTAAAATTTGAGGCAAAAGCATTTACAATAAATTTCCCATCAGAATATTCTGTTCCATTCAAGTGCATTTTACTAGGAAGCTGAACAGCACCATTTCTGCAATTTATGTATTACCAGAAGGATTTGGAATTCGTACAGATATCTTACTGAATTCTGTTTAGATATAGTGTATAAGCAATATCAATGTCTGCTTTTATTTTAGTTCTTAAGTTAATATATCGTAATTTTAATTCATCATTGTTCGTGTTTTTGGCTTTAATTCTAATCTTATCCTTCCTCTTTATATCACTTGTTATTTGTTTGTTGAACCACTGGATATCTGGTGGCATTTCTTTTAGTTTTGGGTACACAGGTATCAACAATTTGGTGAATATTACTATAAAACATTTCTACGGCAGCATTTATATCGGTTAGTGACTCGAAATATCTCCAATCAGTATTCACAAGTAACTGGCACATGAGTTCATAGTTTGCCTTTTTGAAGTTATAATTTTGCAAATGACTAGATGACACCTCTTTAAACACATCACCTTCCACAAAGACATTCAAATGTAGGACAGGATGATGACTATCTTCCGCTACAAAACTAAATTTGCCATGCTCCATTGAACAGTCCAGTTTAGTAATTACTAAGTCTAGTATACGATTTAAGTTATTAGTCACTTTATTATGTTGCATACAATTAAAAAAATTTAAAAAACTAAGCAACTCCTCGATATAGGAATTCAAGTATTGATTCAAGTAATACTGGTTCAAATTTGTCAAATTAAAGTCGCCAATAATAATTCAGTTGCTCTCATAGAAATATAATGTTTTCTAGGGAACTTAAAAAATTTTCAAACGCTATTACAATGCAAGTAGGAACTACATATACAGAAAAAATATACACATAACTGTCATTACTTAGAGAGACTTACCAAAGAACACTTTAAAAAAATTTTAAATGAAGAATCTGATGATGAATTTCTAATTCTTAAGGTATTTATGTTTATATTAGTATAATATCACAACAATAGTTAAATACATTAAATAATGTTTGTTCTTTAAATAAATATACATTTCCTTATTTTTTTTTTTGATTATTTTGTGAAATAACATATGCATTATATTAATTTTACTTACCGTTCAGACGTCGGTAAATTACTTATCGACTCACGTGTTAGGCCTAGCAACCAGTAAACATAACCCACCGTGTTTGCAACAGATATTGTAAATAAACAAAAAAGCTGGATCGTGCAAAAAATATATTTTTTTAACACATCGTCAAAGTCGTCTTATATGTCACTAAAATTTTAAGCACATCCGAATTACAAATTGTTCTTTTTTTCTTAGGCATTTTTGTCATGTCAAATTTTTTTGCAATGCCCTATAAGTTAACCCCCTCCCACCTAGTTACAAGTCTGCGGACGCCCATGAGCAATATTTTCCTCCCTCAAATGGGCGTAGAAAATGGTACTTTCTCTCCCTAGGGAGGCAAAGTAGCTTTCCACACTAAGGAGGAAAGTATTTTCTACTCTCCTTTTTGACTATTACCATAGTTACCTTGAAATCTCTATGTGTGCTAAAATAGACGTCAAAATTAAGGCAAGTATTTTCATTGTAAAGTGTGATGTTTTATTAATTTTAAACAATACATCATTTTAGAAATATAATTATAATTAACTTTCAATTTATATTATGATATACAATATTTTGTCACCATAACAACCAACCGCCTTTGAAACTGGTATTTTAATATTCCACGGCTTATTTACTAATCAAATTGCTATTAGACTGTCATAATGCCAATATACATTTATGAAATGTTATTTCCCTTTCACCCGTTTTTTTATATTAGAGGTCATAGAAAAAATCACATGTATCATTTCATCCCTTGGATGATTAAATTCATTTGCGGGATGAAATGTTACGCTTTCCTCCCTTGTTGTACAAATAGCTATTTTTCGATTATGAGATGCCGGACAGTCCTCCCAACTATTAATAATATTGTTACCTAAATTCTTAAGGCCCACCTCTGAACCACCCAGTGAAATTATTCTAGCTACGTGACTGCACTGTGTTGGCTGAGGAGAATCCGCATAGTATAATGGAGAACAGATTTCAGCACCAATTTTCTTTCAACATTTGGACTGGAGTTGTTGGAGATTTGTTAACTGGGCCATATTTTTTCCCTGACGTCTGAAAGTGATAGTTATCGTCATTTTCTTGACTCTGAAGCAAATGCATTGTTGGACGAAGGTCCCTATCGAGTAAAACAAAATATTTGGTATATACATGATGGTGCACCAGCACATTTCAGCATTGTCACGCGGGATTATTTATATACGAATTATTCCAATCGTTGGATAGGTCGCGTGTCTCAACATCGGGAAAACCAACAACAAATAAATCTAACGGGAAAAGCTTGTCCACCACGCTGTCCTGATATGAATCTCCTAGATTTCTTTTTCTGGGGTAACATGAAATCTTTAGTCTTCCGAACACCCACTGTAGACCAAAACGATCTTCGCAACAGAATTGTCGATTCCTTCATTATTATTCGGAATATGCCCGACATTTTTGAAAGAATACGACAATCAATGGCCGGAAGAATGCAACCATGTGTAGTGATGTAAGTAGGGCATTTATTGAATTTAGTTAAGTTATTACTTGTTAACATTATTATTCAATTAAAAATTACGAAAGGTACTTCTTGATTAACTTTGAAGAGCCATAATTCTGCAGCGAAGCATTTCCGGAGCCATGTTCATAGGATATTTTTTCTTTAAAATCGTGCAAGGAGTCGCCTCCTGAAGTTTTCGATATTACTTAGGAAACACTCTGTATATGTAATAAAGGAACCTGGAAAATAGAAACTACGAGGTTGATTTAGTATTGTGAATATAAAAGAATTGCGGAAAAATTATGACTTCAAGGTTGTATTTTAACAAAAATAGAATATTAAATTAAGTTGAACTTTGAAGGTATCGATTATCATTGGTCAGCGTTGCCAATTTTTCAATTTCGTACCGAACAGAGTTAATTAGCTTTCGCAATATAATTCTTGTTGCCGTATACTCAAACACGAATTCAAAGTATTGAATAATATATGTCATTATATAAAATAATATGATATGCCTTTATTAAATCAATCAACAAATTTATTTCCCTCAACTATCCATAACCTATGTTTTACCTTACTTTTATTTAAACGTTTACCACTTTTCCGGATTGAATGATCAGGGATCACAGTGGTGGCTTTTGCTATGGTTTGCAGGTTTGCGCAACCCCCTAAAAAGTTGTATTTAATTTTTCATAATAATAATAATTAACGCAATATATTCGATTTAATTGGTTATAATTTATAATACATAATTAACGAAAAACACTGATCACTTTCGGTGCCGTCGCTACCACTCTTTTTGTACGTTAGATATCGACGCTGGCTTGCGGACAGCTGACAATCCAATTAGTTCCATTGCAGTCCTGAGCATTAACGAGCTGGCTACCTCTCTCTCTTCCATACGAGTCTCTTCCATAAAGGTCCAACAGATTGCAAATCAAGTGCAAACTTAGTAGCCTACTGGTATCTTCGGGGTTCAGGGCTTTAGTCAGCCCAGTTTTTTGTAGGTATACGCATATGAATGGTATTTTTATTATCGTAAAAATGAATTCTGTGCAAAGTTTAATAGCGGAGCCAGTCTGTAGTTGATCTTCTATCGACAAAATTGAAATAAAAATACTAGGAAGATCTACTTCGAATTTAAACATAAAACAATCCGTTTCCAGTAAAAAACGAACCTTTAATAAAACATTTAATTCAGACATTTATAATAAACATACGTGGATTTGTAGTTATGATATGAAAACTTATTGCTCAAACATATGATGGTGCATCGGTCATGAGCGAGTTATCTAACGTACAAGCAATTATTAATTAAAATTGGTGACTGAAAGTTCCGGGCCGTAGTTCCCTCGTCCACCTAAAGTATCTTTGTTCGTTGCGGTCGTTACAATTGAGACGTTCCGGTGATGCTTCTCCCATATGTCTCTGACTCCTATCTGTCTGGGGTTGGTCGTGAGGGGCCCTTCTCCTAAGATTATATGGAATCAGAAGTATTGAGGTACTAGGTGGTTAACCTTGGTACCCCCGGCTAACATTTGTCAGGTAAAGTTTCACCTGCGTGTCCAGGGTGCACCGCGTGGAGGTTGTCGATCCGAAATTTGCACTCCATTATAAATATTATTTCTTTTCGGTTGCCCGACGCTGGACAGTTCTCCCGTGGCCTCCGACGCCTCACGGGAGTCGCGCCAGCACATTAACCACTCCCCACATTCCGAATGGAGTGACTGTAGATTCAGGAATCGTATGCTCTAAGCAGACGGAGAACCGAGAATGACCACCTTCCGCATTTGGAATGCCAGCCACTCAGCTGATTTTTGGTAGGCCGGCATGGTCTTCAATTCCAAGAGCAGCATAAGCTTTATCTCTCTGAGTAAACCGATTATTAGGACGATCATTTTGACTGAGTAGCCTGGGTACAGCACTTGGAGCTCGTATCGGAGATCGCGGTATTTGGTCCGTTTCTCCTCCTACTTTAAGGTGGTTTTTCTCCGCAGGTGCCGAGAACTCGATGACATACATCACTTTGAGTTGATGGTCGAGGAGGACTATGTCAGGCTTGTTGGCTTGGATTAGCCTGACCATCGGGAACGAATAGTTCCAGTAAATCCGGCATTTCTCGTTCTCGACAACGGACTCGATATCTCCGGGGACGTAAGGCAGCACTGGTGCCAGGTTTACCCCGTACGAGTGTCTTAGATGGTAGTATAGCACTCGTAACGCCGCATTATGTCGGTGGATGTAGGCCGAAATCGCGTATATGGGGCATAATATGTGCATGAGCGATTCCGGCACCTGACGGCAGGTCCTGCAGTTGATGTCAGAAACCTCTACACGCCACACGCGGCTGCGGTAGACCAAGGTGTTGATAACACCATCTTGGCAGGCCATAATAAATCCTTCGGTCTCCGACTTAAGCCCGGCTGACCTTAGAAAGGCGAATGTCAGCCTGGTCGATAAACCCAGTGTTTATATGTTCTTATAGAAGACACCATGCTGGGGTTTATCGACGTGCTGCCGAAACAGATTTTTCTGTTCGGCAGATCTAAATCGGGCTTTCAGGCGATTTGGCTGAAGTTCAGTGACTGACTCTACATCAGCACCTCGCCGATCACCTCGCCTGGTGTCGAATGCGAGACCGAGTTCATCTGCTGCTCGTTTTGCTGCCTTGAACAATCCTGCTCCAACTCCTACAGTTTCGTGATGTCTTACAAACCGCAAGAGGGAATCTGAACTCCTGAGGATGTTACATGCCATACTTAGTACTACTCTGCAATGCATACACTCCAGACCCAAGAGTCCTCCCCCCCCCGTACGCGGATGGTACACGCGAGGAACGGACGATCTCGGATGAATACTTATGTAAATATTCATCATCTTGCGGGTATCTCTGTCTAATTGGCGCAGTTCATGTACTGTCCATTTCACTACACCAAAGGAGTAGAGCAGAACCGGAACGGCAAGCATGTTAGTCGCAGACATCTTGTTCTTCCCCGAAAGTTCGGATGACCAAATCTTTCGGAGAAAGTTTGTACTTGCCGCGGAGACAATCATTTATTTGTTTTACATCCTGGATGTGCTTTTGTTGCACACCCAGATATGTATAGGGTCTCTCCGGCATCCAGATGTTTTAGGATGCTTCCGTCTGCGAGCTGCGCATCGTCAGAGAATTCACCGCATCGTCATCTCTTGAGGTGGACAACTGCACATTTGTCCAACTTGAACTCCATACCAATAGCCCGCGTGTATTCTAACCTAAGAGCGTTTTGTAGGTCGCGCTCTCCGGAGGCATAAAGTTTAAGGTCATCCATACAAAATAAATGGGTGACCTTATGCCACCGGTCGCTGTGTGGACCACCATTGATATCCGCGGGTTTGGCGGAGCCTAACAGACAACGGCAGCAGTGAGATGCAGAAGAGGAGAGAACCCTGGAAAACTCCTATCCTAAATGCCACCTACTCTGTCGTGACCCGCTGTGCACCTGATGTTATGGTGAAGCGGGTCTTCCAGAGCGGCAGCAGCTGTTCTATGCATCTCACTAGTTTTGCTGGTACCGCAAGCCATTCGAGCAAGTACAACAATAGCTCATGCGATGTTGTATCAAATGCCCTGCGGTAATCAGTCCAGGCCATCGATAGATTCCGCTTGTATTGCACAGAATCCTGTGTAATACAGCGGTCTATCAGCAGGCTGTCCTTGCAACCTGCCATGCCCTTCTTGGCACCACGCTGTTCGTATATCTACTGGAAGACTGGATCGACAGACCTCAATATCCTAGCATACAAGATACGTGTAAATATCTTGTAGCAGGAGTTGAGGCAAGTGATCGTGATTTTTTTTTTTTTTTCGGTTTCCCGATGCCGGTCAGTCCTCCCGTGGCCTCCGACGCCGCACGGGGAGTCGCGCCGGCGCATCAACTACAGCCACTCCCCACATCCCGCAGGGTTAGTGACTGTAGAAATCAGAATCATGTGCCCTAAGCAGACGGAGAGAACCCAGAATGACCGCCTTCTGCATTTGGCCTGCCAGCCACTCGGCTGATTTTTGGCAGGCCGGTATGATCTTCATTTCCGAGAGCAGCGTAGGCTTTATCTCTCCGAGTAGACCGATTATTAGGACGACCATTTTGACCAAGTAGCCTGGGTACAGCACTTGGAGCTCGTACCGGAGATCGCGATATTTGGTCCGCTTCTCCTCCACCTTCAAGGTGATGTTTTTCTCCGCAGGTGCCGAGTACTCGATGACATACATCACCTTGAGTTGATGGTCGAGGAGGACTATGTCAGGCTTGTTAGCTTGATATTATCTAGATTCCAAAAACCTGATACATATTTAATATACTTTTTAGTTATATCCTGTATACTGGCGCCTTCGCCAAAATTGCGAATTTCGATAAAATTCATATTATTATTATTATTATTATTATTACTATTATACTACAAATGTTGGAAGTATATGTAATATGTCAGTATTTGTGTACATATTTACTATTAAATATTTGTTTGTTTTTATACCCATTCTATGTTACATAATTTATATTCTATGTTTTGTATTTTCATTTTTTCTTTTTCTCTCTTTCTCTCCTATTTAAGTTGTATCTACGATCTTTGTTCTATCCAGCCATCCTGTAAATGGAGATCGGTCTGTTGGATATTGTTGAAATAGATAAATAGAAAAATAAATATATCTCGAATTATTTATTAGATATGTAATAACATTTTTTACCACTATCGCTTTGAAATATTATAGATTCGCAGTGAATTTTTATTATATGTAAATTAGATCAAATTGATATTATCTAGATTCCAAAAACCTGCTACATATTTAATAAACTTTTTAGTTATATCCATCCGGTATACTGGCGCCTTCGCCAAAATTTCGAATTTCGATAAAATCATATTCTTCCACAGATCGCATACTTGTTTGAATCAGAAAAGAACTCTCGGGATAAAATACATATTCTACACAAATAAGATATCACGGCTCAGTTGAATTATGAAATATTAATAACGATATAATTAACAGTATATTAATAACAATGATGATACAAAAAAATATATTTATTGGTGATGTTTAATCACAGGAGCGGTCTGTGGTCACAGGATTGCTTTTCCGCTTAATCCTATATACAAATATATCACTGATACAACACTTGACAACGTAACGATGTCTGTATTTCTGTCTGTACGCTCAGCTGTTGTTGTGTATAAATCAACTTTAACTTGATAGGGATTCATGGAAAATGAACCTTATCGATTTTGTAAAATATTTTGGATTATATTTTATCTTTGTAACATTTAGTCAACATTAAGAGTAACCTCAGAAAAATTAGCTAAGAGCTAATATTATTAAAATGTGTTTAGAATAATGTACCTAATATTCCAGGGGTTAGTTTTTCAGTGGTTAACAATGACTCAATAATAAATTAGTAACACAGTAGACAAGAAATCGAGAAGTAACTTAACCTATGCCATCTAACAAATAACAAGATACAGCTTTAAAGATAAAACAATTGTTACCTTCGACCATACATGACGAGACAAAGTTTAGTACCACGTGACTTGATGCCAAAACTCTGGGTCTTATATGTCCAGTTTCTGATTGGCTACGAAGGGACCGAACGTGATCGATTATTTCCGAGACGATTCGTTAATAGTTGAATTTTTCGTCATTTTGGTAGTGACTGAGGGTTTTCCGTTTATTTAATAATTGTTTGTGATCTATATTGTGTGTTTATAACTTTCGGGACTTTATAATAAAATTTCGTAATGGCCTGGTGCTGTGTAGTGTATAGAAACGTTAACATTAAGGAATCCGGTCAGTAAATATTCCATGAACGTAGACAGTAGTAGGTAATTTAAAATCTTTTTATAACGAAAATTTGACGAATACAAAATAATTATAACATTTAAATTTGTATTGTTATTATCGCGTATATCGTACTTCTTTTCAAGTGCAAGTAATATACCGTGAAATGATGAGAATTTTGTATTATTTTTTATTTAAGATAAAGTATAATAATATACTTATTTAAAGTATTCTAGAAACAGAGTCATTAATGTTTGTACTCTTCCAAACTATCTTGTATGTAATATGTAATAAAATAATATGTTTAATTTTATCTGATGTCTTTTATTAAATTTTCCTATTAATATTTTTCACAAATTAACTGTCGCGCATACTTTATTTATCTTGAGATATCTCTGCTTTTATGATGATGAAGTGACCTGAGAGTCTGGCAAATCAAGGAAAAATAATTTAATGAAAAAAGGTTGGCCATCATTAGCAAGTTTGAACAGAAAATAATATGTGAAAACCATCCCAGACTTCTTAGATAAAAATACTGGTAATGAGAAATCTTTGAGGAAATTAAGCACTTTTGAAATAAAAAGGAAGGGGGATGAATTGAAGATTTATTAAATTTAAACAGTATTTCCTCTGAAACTGCAACAATCATAAATAAGGTGATTTATATTTTCAGGCTATTTAGTACCGACATTTCAATTTTCTAGTCATTAGTTGCTTCTGGGTATTACAATAAGAATACTTGTTTCTACTACAAGAAATTTAAACTATGATAAGTAAAGCTGGCCGAGGTCACCTGGCCGACAGAGCCGTCATGTGACTCATATGTTTACATCATATCATAATACTTGAATAAATACAATAAATGGAAATAAATTTTAACAATAATGTTACATTTTATAAAAAAATTTATAAAACTCACCCTTTTAAGCAGATTTATGAAGTAGTTTGGTTGTCGTCATCACAAAGTGGGGAAGATCTATAGTATAATAGCATCAGATATGTTTCTACAGCTATCTCCGTCAGCGATGTTCGCTTTGGTGAAAAAAATATGTTTGTATTTTGAAAATGACCGTTCGACATCTACGGATGTAATACAGGCATAAGTAAAACAATCTGTGAATTCACTTAACGAAGTTGTAGATGCACCGTCACAAATTTGTCTTAATTTGCTAAAATCAGGATCTTTCTGTAATACACTCTCGAATTTTTCACTAACGCGATTATTTTTTGCGTCATTTATAGCCTGTAGCTGTGTATTTACGTCGTCCACTATTTGCAGCGATTCCACTAACGACAACGAACTATTTTGCAATTTTTCTATTGCGTCGTGTAGTCCTCTATAATTGTTATTAATTGTTTTTAAATCTGTTTCAAGGGAAACGTCTTGAAAGCTTGTCTGGCTTTCCATCACAGCTGCAGCCTCGTTAGGGTTGAACTGTAGTATCACAGCTTTTATTTGTTGAAAATATTCTGCATAATAAAAAGCCGCTTTCAACCACGTTCCCCAACGTGTAAGAATCGGCTCTGGTAGTTCAGTGATACCAGGACACTATCTGTGGAATGCTCGAAGCCGTTTAGGAGATTTGAGAAATACTTTTTTGTATTTGCTATTAATGCATCTACCTCTGGAAAACATTTTCGAATCGTTTCTGCCACAAGATGTAACGCATGCACTTTACACGTAACATGTAAAAACCTACAATTGTCTCTTTGAAGAGAACGGCCTACCACGCGCATTGTCGCGGCACCATCAGTCACAAACATCAATACTTGAGTTGTTGAAAGTTCAAATTTTTCGAATGTCTCCAACACCATACGCGTAATTATTTCGCCAGTACACGCAGTTAGTCTTTTACTAGCTAGTAAAAGTGGAAATGTTGATTTAAGTGGGTCCAGTACACGTACTATAATATTTAAAATAGAATTTTTTTTACAATCTGTCGTCTCGTCAATACCAGAGACTATATGTAGTCTCTGTCAATACATAACCAGAGCCGTATATTTTTTAATCCACATTTAATCCTATTTACAATGTCTTCACGAACAACTGGAATATATCTACGTAACGATGTACGACTTGGTAAGTTCACCTGGGGATTGTATTTATTCCAAAACTCCCGAAATGGTTGTTTATCCAGTATGTGTAGCGGAATATTAACATTAACAATAAATCAAACAAACTGAGTTGTCAAAGGCATGCCATTTTTTTTATTTTGATGTTGCACGTTATTGATATGACGACGACAATCTGTTTTGTGCCAGCACATTAAGTCTTGATTGCAAACTTTACAAATTATTTTGCATCCGTCATAGAATAAATCCGGAAATTCACCGATAAATTTATTTACTGTGTCCGCGTACGGTCGTTTTTTACCCTTTGGCGCGTTTGACATTATGTATAATTTATAATAACCTTTCAAATAAGACTGCAGTGTAAATCACTTCTAAATCGGCACGTGTGACGCCAGCGCAAGACCGTGGCTATACTCCAGCCACCTCGGCCAGCTTTAATGATAAGCTTAAAAATAATTTGACTAATTTTGTTCAAAGTTTACTCCTTTTAAAATCTTAATCACACACGCCCATGCTTCTTTCCCCTTCCACCAGCAAATCATTGTTTGTCAAGACTTCAAGCAATTTCTATGTGTTTATATAGGCAAGCTTTATCTATATTTTAATGATGTGTTACCTTTGAGTACTGAAAAATTGAATCCCGAACTTTCACGTTGTTTATATTTTTAATAATAACTCGACTGAAAATTTGATTAGAGTAGATAATATAAACTTTTACCACATAGTTTGATTGATAAATATACTGTTCTTTGACGACAAGATGATAAAAAACCTGTGTTGGATTTATAATCACTATTTCGTCACATTTAAACTAAGCTCAAGTAAACTTATGGAGAAGGTCCTTATTTTTGTGGACTGGTGCGCAATCTTGCTCCTAGATTGAGTAGTTGTTTTAATAGTATCTGCGATAAAATATATTTGGTGCTTGATTTATTATCTACCTAAAACTTTTATACTAAGTTATTCAGATAAGAATCATAGTATAAAATGTAAGAAACTATAGGTACTTTATTGTTATCATATTAGATTTTAAAGAATGTTTATGTGATACCCAACAATTATTCTATTATTTTTTTCTATAAATGGATAATACGTATTTATTAGCAAAAATAGCTATTTTACATTACAAGTTAAAATAAAAACAAAATTTGTATACCTATGGATAAAAATTAGCCTTTTTGTGAAATCACAAGATCTCAGTAACTTAGAATCTATATTAAAAACAAAAAATACTGTTACGTGTTTGCTATCGACACAAACACCTCTACTCGTAGACTCGTTGATTGAAAGTCCAGGTAACACTTACTCACTACTTTATTTACTAATTAACAATTAACAACAATAGATTAATTACTGTCTTAACTATAATCACACTTAAACACTTCTTATAAGTCTCTTTCTTATTCTTTCCCTCCTTCACGTTCAATTCAAGAATGTGGCTCGGCCCACCGTGCGTCTTATTTATACATCCGTTCACACGGTCTAGGAGTCTCATCTAACTCATCTAACCAGTCTACATAGTCCAGTGGCGTAACAATACATATAAAAATAAGTAGTGATCAAAGACATACCTATAAATAAGTTATTGTCTGAAATAATTCAAAAAAATATTTAATTATAAAATCAGTTCTGGCAAGTTAAATATTTTTAGTCCTTTGGAAAATACAGATTTTTCAGATCTATTAAACGTTTCAATAAAAAAATTATTTCTATTGCGCGTTTCATACTTATGAATGTCACATAGATAGTTTAAATTACTATATGAATATGATGGTAAAAGTCTGTATGTTAATTTAAATATGAGAATTAATGATTTGTACATAATCCTTTGATATATTATGTTCATAAAATTAAGAACATTAAGCATATTTATTGCAGTGTACCAATTACATTTTAAAATAATTCTCATAGCTCTGTTTTGAATTTTTTTGTATTTGCTGAATTTCATTTATTTAAGTGAAAAAATACTGATGCACAAAATTCAAGATGTGGGGCAATAAGGGATTTATATAAAATTACTTTTGAATACATACTTAGAACTGTCAACAACTCTATGAGAAGGAAGCCCTTTTGACATTTTATTAATAATATGTATGACTTAAAATTTTAATTTTCATCTATTATAACACCAATATATTTCAGTCCATGCATTCTCCCAGTATATTTTCATTAATTTTTACATTAACTTCATCTAAATTAATGTTTATATCTATATCTACTGCAATCATAGCATTTATTTACATTGATACATAAACGATTGTCACTGTATAAATGCGATTTAATTCTAAATTAATAGTTTGCATCATTTATTTACATTTTTACCAATAATATACGGGGGTGTCCCAGATTTAAACGGACATACTCTAATGGAAGGTAGTTCAAAGCACCACTCAGCTGAGGGGGGGGGGGTTTTTTGGGGGTAAAAAAAATAATCTTTTTATTTATAAAATAAAAAAAAAAAAAAATAAAAATATAGGATTTTAAAATTATATTTTTTTTTGTAGAAAAAATAGTAGAATAGGAAAAAAAAAAACCCGGGGGCCCCCCCCCTTTTTTTTAAAATTGTTTTTGGGGGGTTTTAAAATAATATTTTTTTTTTTTTTGGGGGGAATATAATAAAAATTTAAAAAGGGGGGGGGGGAATTTTAAAAAAAAATAAGAAAATTTTTGGGGGGGGGGTTTTGTTTTTTTTAAAAAATTTTTAAAAAAAAATAAAAAAAAAAATTTTTTAAAAAAAAAAAAAAAAAAACCGGGGGGTCAAAAAATTTTTTTTTAATTTTTTGCAAAAAAAACCCCGGAAGAGGGTTTTTTTTGTTTTTTTTTTTGAAAATAGTTTTTTTTAGGCTCTTTTTGGTTTAAAACACCCAAAATAATACACATTCCATTTCTTTCATAAAAGAAAAATAATGTTAGTGAAGAGGCTTGAATTAACAAGCACAATTTAAAAAATATATTAAACACCTTTTGAGAATAACTTGAAAATATTAAAGACAAAAGTTTGCAATTTTATTTTGACAAAATAGATTTATTTAGAACTTTAAATAATTGAAAAAAAAAATCAAAAATTGTGCAAATAATTAAAACTATAACAGGTTTTCAAAATGAATGCCCCCAGCGTCAATACATTTTCGATAACGTTTTAATATGTTTTTCACTGACCTATCAATCACTTCTGGGTTATTTCTAATGTTAACACATACAGTAATAATTTTTTCTAGAAGCTGTTCTCGTTTACCGGACCTCGGCGACCAATTCATCTGTTGATGTAATGCTGGTTCAGATGACCCCGGACCGGTACAGAAGAATGGGTTTCAGCACCATCGTGCTGAAACCACAAACCCCTAGTATTGATGCCTTCTAATAAATCTGGCAAGATATCTCTAAGGAAGTTTAAATAAACTTCACCAGTTAGCCTTTCTACAAAAATGTGGGGCCCTATTAGATGATTATTGTAAATACCACACCACACATTAATATTAAATCTGTATTGGGAATGTTTCTGAATCACTGCATGTGGATTTTCGTTTGCCCAAACATGCTGATTTCTACAGTTGTTAATTCCATCACGTGTGAATTGGGCTTCATCCGTGAATATAACTCTCGATATTATTCTTCTGTGAGCCAAAATCCACCTACAAAATGTTAAGCGGGGAACGTCGTCGCCGTCTTCTAGACGTTGAACTGTTTCAACATGAAATGGATACAAATTTTCCTTCTTTAATGTTCGCCATACTCTTGTCTTAGGTACTGCTAACTCATTACTTATTTTTCTAACACTTATGGATGGATTATTTTCCACAACCTGTAAGATTTGCTCTTCTTGTGGAAAAGCTCTGGGAACATGTTCATACTTTGTCATTGACGGAAATTGTCCATGTTCCCTACTAAATTGGTATACATCTGAAAACGTTTTATGATCTGGTACAAGGCGATTTGGAAAACGCCTTTGATATTCTCTTTTTGCAGCTCTCCCATTTCCATCGCAAAAACCATACACAAAAATAATATCCGCATAATCTCCATTACTAAATTGAAACAGCATTTTAAAATTCTTAGTTTTATAACTGGTTTTTTATCACTTATTCTAATAATTACTAAGAGCAAACAGCAATTCTTATTTGTAAAATTACACATTTGACATGTGCCTACTTGGAATTTTTAATGCAACAATGTCATGTGTTAATCGCATCGTTTTATTACTTTTTTTTATTCGTAAAATAAATGGAATGTGCTTTATTTTGGACGGAAAACACTGAATGTCAAAACAAAAACAAATAACAACCTCTTCTGCGGGGTATTTAGCTAAAATTAATAAAATAATGATGTTAGTAACTGGATTGTGTTATTTGTAGAATGTCAAATTTGGTCGTTCAAAACTTTTGAAAATTCATTGAAGAATAACCATAAACGTGCCATCAAATATTATGACATTATTTCATAAACTGGTCCATAGGCTTTTTAAAAGTTTACTAACATTTACCAAAAAATAATATACAGTGTGATGTTAACGACCCTAAGAGCCATATTAAAGAAATGGAGGTCGGTCCTGGAATTTTTCCAAAATTACTTAAGCTATTTATTAACCTAAAAGAGTATAATATGTATACCAAATTTTATCTAAATATGTACAGTCCTTTCAAAAATATGGCGGACTAAATTTCTGGTCAAAAACCATAGAACACCCCGTATCTCAAAAACGGTTCACATTCAACGGTAAGTATAGGGGTGTTTTGAACTCAGCTGAGTGTGCTCTACCTTCCACTAGAGTATGTCCATTTAAATCTGGGACACCCTGTATAACATAGTGTCATCCGTAAACATACATAGCTTGTACATCTTTTATTATATTATTAACACATATTAAGAACAAAATTGGTCCGAGTACCGTTCTTTGTGATACACTATATTCAGTTTCTAGTGCTTCCTAAGTACAATTTTTATATGTTACTTTTTGGAAACTCCCGTACAAATACGATTGAAACCAATCAAGAACTTTATCGGAAATACCAATTTTTTGAGTAATAATTACTTGTTCACTGTTTCAAATGCTCTGCAAAAAATCTAAGAATACAGATATCACAATTTATTCATTATCAGCAATTTTCAACCACAGATCATATACATTTAATATAACTGTTTCACATGCATGATCCTTGCGAAAACCTCATTGGTTAGAAACTAGTAAAGAAATTTATATTACAGTAATCCAAAAGCTGATTTTTTTACAGCAATCTCCAGAAGTTTCTCAGGCTAGAACAGTATTTATATCTAAATTCTTAGCACAGTACGGTGTTTGCAATTTTTGGTGCTGGAACTATTATCGAAATTTTCCATTTATATGGAAAAACGCCACTACTAGGAATCATTTATAACATCAAGTTGCCACTACCTATAATTGAACATGCATTCTGTAGAATTTCCGTTGAAATACCATCTTCAACGCTAGCTGTGTTCTTTAGGTTCTGTTTTGTTAAATGTAGGTTGAAAACATTTCGTGTCGGTCACTCGATTATTAACATCTTTCACTTTCATGAAATGTATTTATATTAGAAACAATTTCTTCAACAGCTCCTTAAAAATAACGATTAAATTCAAATGCTATGGTTGCTTAATCTGTAGCTTCTAAATTATTAAACTTAGTCTGTTCAGATTGGTTTTTATTATTTGATAATATCGTTTTTAGATGCTTAAAATTTCTATTTAATCCTATTTAAATTTTTCTTTTTTCTCTTATCATTTTCATTACCATATTTCTCATTGCATTATATTCTTCCCAATCCTTGTTGCTCTTTATGATATCAGCTACCTTAAATTTAACATCCCCTTTCTCTCATTTTTCTAATGATATTTTGGGATATCCATTTGTATATTTTTCTGGTATATTTATATTATAAGGCATAATTTATGTAGTATCTATGATTGTTCTTGTAAATAAATGAGGGAGATGTTTACATTGACTATATTATTATCCCATTCTGTAATATGAAGCAAATTTTGGAAAAGTTCTGTATTGAAATTTTTAAAGGATCTTTTACGAATGTGCACCATATTTTGATT